>JAKSYS010000057.1:0-152784 GCA_022925895.1 Fragilaria crotonensis | reverse complement strand
TTCCTCCCTAAAGGAATTTGTTGTCTCCTTTCAAGGACTCAAGTTGATCCTTTCCAAGGATCTGTTTCCCGATTGCTCCGCAATCGTCTACGCTACAGCTCTAAGTCAACGCCGTTGACTACTCTACGGTTACCAACCAAGCAAGTCTCTCCGAGCGCCTAAGTTACCAACTAGGCTACCTATTTTATCTACAAGCACGCGTGCTTTGCTCTTCTAAGACCTTTCCAAGTTCGCTATTCCTTCTGATCTCTGAGATGGCGTCTCCGACTCAACTTCTGACCCCGTCACCGCGTCCCCAGCGCCACCTGTCTCCGACCCTATTGTCGCCTCTGATAGGCCCGATAAGCCCATCATGGGCAACATTGTCTCCCTTTCTAGGGACGATTGGTCCGCTTGGACTGGCGGTAAGCCAGCTCCTGGTTGGGTCGGCCTCGATCCAGCGCCGCCGACGACATCACGTCACCAAATCAACTCCGCCCTGTCCATGCCTCAGCCTCACAAAGGGGTACAACTTTCGTCGTACCGGCATGACGACTCTATTTACCCAAGCGAGCAGTCTCGTAGACTTCCAGAACGCCGTTTGGGACCATCTCGTCGATTGTGGGATGGACACCATCGCCTATCTCCCCGATCCTGAGAGCTCCTCCGTGATGACGAACGTCGTCAGGAGTCACTCTCGTTACACCGTCGCGACAGCAAAGACTCTCAGCTCCCAGCAGATTCTTCGTTACGACAAGTACGACAAGTCGAACGACCTCGCCGCCACCAAGTTCCTTCTCTCGTCTCTTGACCCCGCTCATAGCAAGATCAAAGAAGATGGACGACGACGACTCGTTTCACGTCGTCTGGCTCCAGCTCATCAAGACGATCAATCCACGTCAATCGAGCGCTTTGAAGACTTGAAGGCAGCGATTAAGGCTCGCCACCCGTCCCAGTACGCCGGCGAAAACCTCGAAGCCCTCGCCGCTGATTATCGCAAGGACGCCGTGAGCTCGACGGCAGGTCAGTACGACCACAACCTCACGCTCACGATGCTCAAGACCTTTCTTCTGGCCGGAGGAGCCGGAAACGAAGACTTCCGCTTTCCTCTCCGTTCGACGAAGCAGAAGCTTGACCAGGCGCCTCTCGACATCGGATACAAGGAAAAGTCAGGCGCCCATGCTCACATGGTCGCCGAGAAATTGGCGTTCAAGATATTTGTCGCCAAGCTGAAGACGCGTACCGTACGCAATTTGACAGAAAGGAATGGCCTCCAGCGAGTCATGCACCTGATGTCCGAGCTCCGTCTGCGACGTTTGGCAATGTCGCAACTGCCCCGCGGGTATCTCCCGAGCTGAGGTACTCACGTTGATTCAGTCCCAGGCATCCGGGACCGAAACGACAACGAAGAAGGGCAATTGCCACAAGTGTGGAAAGCCCGGTCATTGGGCGAACAAGTGTCCGAGCTCACTCGTAAGTCCGGATCGTCCTCCTCCTCTGGGTCCCGGGATCGCACAAACAAACATAAATCCTGGCGCACAATTCCACCACCCGGAACTAGCAATTCCAAGAAAGTGAAGGATAAAACCTTCAACTGGTGTGAGAAGTGTCGTCGTTGGACCGTCACGCACCGACCGCCACTCACACCGGTGGAGAACGTCGTCCTCCGCTCCGCACCGTCGCCAAGAGCAAATCTCAGCATGTTGGCGCCGGATCCCTCCGTTTGGTTGCTTGACTTCCCAGTCAAACCAAACATCCGTCTCCTCCTCGTTCGCTCTTAAACCTCATCCGAGGTGCGAACCCATGGCTACTTTTGCTCTTTCCTCGCTATCTGTGCCATTGCTCCTAATTTGGTTACTTTGGCTATCTATCTTGCGTCCGCCATCCCATGGTCGACCATTTTGGCTTGGGTCGCCAACAATCTTCACCAAGTTGTGCTCCGCCACCCAACGCTCGCGTTCGCTCCCCGTTTGGGTCATCCTTCTCTTCCTCTCGGTCTTCCGTCAACGCTCCTAAAGCAACCTCCCGTCGCTTCGACGGTCCTCATCTCCTCCTCCGTTCACTCGCGATCAACGTCGTCGCTTCGCGACTCCTCAAAAGTCGTTCGCTCCGCCACGCTTCAATTCAGGCATTCGCGTCAACAAGCTCCACCGTTCCTACCCCTCCGTCTCCGACAACAGGATATGTCGCTTCGCGACCTCCTACGGTTGCTAGCGCGACGACTTTCGTCACTTCGCGACTCTCAAAGAACGCGCACTCCGTCTCCAACGTCGCGCCGACACGCTTCGCAATTCGTCGCCCTGCTCCGTTGCCGCCTACAGGCCAAAGGGAGAGAATACAACAAACCAAGCGTTCGTGTCCTCCTGGTGCTCCAAACGCCCACGTTCGTCGCCACGAACCGCGAAGTATTGCCCTGTGGCACCCGCCAACTCGCCCGACCCGTTCGCAATCGCTCCGCACGTTTCACCAACGTGCTGCCGCCAATAAGATCCTCTCGCACGTTCATCTGGCGTGCCATTCTACGCCGCTCGCATGGCTCTTCAGGCTCCGCTCGAATGCGAGAAGCCCTCGGACCAAAAAAACGAGCCCCATCATTTGGGACTCAGGCGCCAGCATTTCCATCACGCCCGACCTCTCCGATTTTGAAGGCCCCGTCACGTCGCCCGGCACGATCACGCAATTAAAAGGCATCGCGAAGGGCCTCCAGATCAAAGGCCAAGGCGAAGTCACGGGCTGTCCACGATCAAGCTCGAAACCTTCGACTTCTCAAAGTCCCGCGTTCCATGTTCCAAACATCAAGGTTCGCCTCCTCTCGACGTCAAGTCTCCTCCAGACTTATCCCGACGAAACGATCACCATCGAACCGAATCGTCTGACGCTCAGCGGCGTTCCAAACGACGCCAATCGAGGACCCGTCACGGCAAACGTCAACCCGCAGAACAATCTCCCAACTTCGGAAGCGTACAACGCAACCGATCCTTTCAAGGCCGCCGACGCTCTTGTTTCGATCGTGACACCGTCCACGAAGGAACCTCAACCTTAACGAAGCAGAAAGAATTGCTTCGTTGGCACTATCGTTGGGCCACGTTGGTTTCAAAAAGGTTCAATTCATCCTGCGTTCGGGTGTCGTCAGCAAGACAGAAGAAAGTCGACGATTGCAAACCGCTGCATGTCGACTTACCTCGTTTCCAAAATGCGCCGCGTGCCAATATGGCAAACACAGACGACCGATCCCTGGAACGACGCCCTCCTCGATCGTCAAAGATAGAGCGCACGCTCTCAAAACGGACAATCTTCTGCCAGGTCAACGCATTTCCGTCGACCATTTTGTTTGCAGCACTCGCGGACGTCTACTCACCTCCGCTGGCAAAACGAAACTCGACGACATGTATACCGGTGGCTGCATCTTCGTCGATCACGCCTCCGGCTACATTTTTGTCGAGCACAAGTCAGCTTGAACTCGCACGAAACTCTCAAGGCAAAGGAGGCTTCGAGCGAATGTGTCGCAACACAGGCGTGACGCAAAGAGTATCTCGCCGACAATTCAAAACGTTTACGTCCGCCGAGTTCTCTCGCAACCTCTCCGAGTTCAACAAGTCATCCGATTCGCTGGCGTCGGCGCTCACCATCACAATGGATCGCCGAACGCAACATTCGAACCATCATGGCAATGCACGAACCATGATGCTGCATTCGGCCATCCATTGGCCGGACGTCGCCGACCCACACTTGGCCTCGCCGTCAAGCATGCTGTGTTCCTAGTGAACCACATGCCTGACGAACTGGCCTTTCCGCACGACGTCTTCACAAAGACTCGTTGGGAGCAAAAGAAATTGATGGACGTCCACGTTTGGGGATGTCCAGTTTACGTCCTCGACAAAATGATCTCGGACGGCAAGAAATTGCCACGTTGGACTCCTCGCTCAACTCGCACCGTCAACCTCGGTTCTCCGACAAACACGCCAGCTCGGTCCCTCTTGTTCTCAATCCACAAGCGGGGTACATCACCCCACAGTTTCACATCGTCTTCGACGATTGGTTCGCAACTGTTCCCGCTTCCGCCGACGACCTTCCGAACTTCAACGATGATTGTTGGCAACGAATGTTCCGAGACTCGACGTTCCAATACGTCCTCGACGACGAAGACGAAGAAAGGCTGATTGCTGGCTCCACCGACTACGAGCAAGCGAACGAACTCCTCTCCCAGATGCAACGCGTCGCAACCGCTCTCGACAACGCGACTCCTCCTCAGGTTCTTCCAGTCGCTCCACCTCCGCTGTCAACTCCGTTGCCGCCTCCAAGGAGCAAATCGCGACGCCACCACCAGTCGTTGTGCCTCCTCCCCTGCCACTCCGTTGCTGACTCCAGAGAGGCGACTCCGCAACCGCCTACGCCGATGCGCCGCAACTCCCGACTCCAACTCCAGTCAAACTCTTCCATCGTCGCCGACTCCAATTCGTCCTGCAAACGAAAGCGACAAAGTGAGCGAGCAACCAGTCGCTCCAAAGGCAACAAAAGCAAAGAGCACACCTGTTAAACACGAACCTCGTCGCTCCACTCGCAATCGCTCGGCACCTGTCCGCCTCGGATACGACGGACAACAAGGACACGGTTACATGGCCGAATTCGATGGAACCTCCCTCGAATGGCTGTACAACGAAGTCGCCGAGTGTCTTTCGCCACCTCCCTCATCGTATAAGGCGAGTGTCAGCGATCCTGACACTCTGAGCTTCAGTGAAGCGATGGCGGATCGCGACAACATCGAAAAATGGCTGAAGGCTGCAAACGACGAAATTCAAAGTTTGCAGAAAAACGGTACATGGATCGAAGTGCCGATCACGGAAGCCAAGACTCGAATTTTGCCCGGTACTTGGGTGTTTCGTCGCAAACGTACTCCCGATGGTACTATCAGTAAGTACAAGGCACGCTACTGTGTAAGAGGCGATCTCAAGAAAACGTTCAGGAGACTTTTGCCCCAGTCGTGGCTTGGAGTACTGTACGGTTGTTCCTAGTTCTCTCACTTACTTGAACTGGAAAACTTGCACAATTGACTTCAGCAGCGCGTTCGTTCAAGCCCTTTCGGATCCAGTCTGGATCCATTTGCCACGTGGATTCCACTCTCCGAGAGGCCACGCCACGTGCCTTCGACTCCTGAAAAGCCTTTATGGCTTGAGTGTGGCGCCACGACTTTGGTACCAGCACTTGTCGGAGGCTTTGCGCGGAAGGCTTTAAAGCCTGCGCTAACGACCCGTGTCTGCTCTACAAAGATACAATTATGGTGGTCCTATATGTGGATGATTTAGGTATCGCCTATCGCGACCAAAACGACCTTGACAAGCTCTTCGCCAACTTGGAAGCGAAGGGTTTAACTTTACTCGCGAGGGCACGTTCACCGACTTCCTCGGCATCAATTTCACTCGCGATGCTACGAATGGCACGCTCACGTTGACTCAGAAAGGCCTCATCCAGAAAATCAAGGAAGCGACTGGCATGTCCGACAGTAATTACAACTGGACGCCAGCCGCTCAGGCGCACTCGGAATCGACCCCGACGGATCTCCCATGACGGAAGCGTGGAGCTACCGTTCCATCGTCGGTATGCTTCTCTACCTGTCCACCAACACTCGCCCCGACATCGCTTTCGCCGTCAGCCAAGTCGCCAGATTTGCCACAATCCGAAACGAAGCCACGCGTCCGCCGTCAAAACTCTCGTTCGCTACTTGCATCGCACGAGCGACATGGGCATGATTGTCAAGCCCACCGGCACGCTGGAATCTCGACTGTTACGTCGACGCCGACTTCGCAGGCCTTCATGGCCGCGATCCCGATCGTTCTCCGACCTCCGCGAAGTCTCGAACTGGGTACATCATCACGCTCGGAGGATGTCCCATTTTGTGGAAATCTCACCTCCAAAGTGAGATCTCGTTGTCCACACTCGAAGCCGAATACTCCGCTCTCAGCTCCGCGATGCGTACGCTCTTGCCCCTCCGCTCCATGCTCCAGGAAGTCGCCTCCGGCATCAAACTTCCTCGCACGTTCACGTCGACGATCAAGTGCCAAGTCTTCGAAGACAATAACGGCGCGCTTCTTCTCGCCGTCAACCAACGCATCACCAACCGCACGAAGTACTTCCAGGTGAAGTGGCACTTCTTCTGGCAGCACGTGCGTGATGGCACGGTCGCCATCGTGAAGGTCGACACTCAGGAGCAGTGGGCGGATTTTCTTACGAAAGGACTAAATCGTGAGAGTTTCGAACGCGTCCGCAAACTGGTCCAAGGATGGTAACGGCCACCCAAACCCTTGTGTCTCTTGTTCAAACTGTAACCCTCGTTTGACTCGTATCTATTTTAACTGACGTTTTGTGTTTTGTTTCAGCATTTATGGATGAAAGGAGAATTGAAACCTACGCTGCACTGGACTGCGATGCCATCGTTGTACTGTGCTACTGTGAGTCATCCATCGAAATGTGAAACATGATACGCTGTACTGTCCGGTCTCTAATTAATTTCGTACGAACTACCCGAAATGTCAAATGCCATTTGACACGTTCGACGAGTTTGTCGTTCATACGATCGAGTGCCGAATTTTACTGTAGCTTATAATTTCTCAGAACGTACTTTGTGTGAAACCTTCCTACAGTAATTTTCCTACGGTACTACGTACTATTTTCTACGATTAGAGTATCATCTCCGGTGATAGTCTCAAGTCATAGAGAAGAGACGTTTGGGCGGCAAGAGTCGGGTATTTTAAGACATGGCTTGCGCAAACGTCCGTATACTGTATATACGTATGTACTGTACATAAATACTCGTATGCATACCACCGGTAAGGATGTTGTATAATTCGCCATAACATTAAGTACTACCAGTACGACTCTAAAACAAGGCGAATGATGGCGTCGATCTTTCAGCCATTTTATCTGTCGTACTCTACCGGTATCGTAGGCTTTTATCAAAGCTTCGATCTCATTCAAACGTTGGATAGTCGATAGACATCTAATAACGCCACCACATAGATTCCTTGATTCCTTGAGACTCAGACACGACAGCAGAAACAACAGCAAGAACGCCGAGCTGGCAAGACCTTGAGGCTGAGACGATGACAAACCCACCGGCCTACCTGATTTCCGAACCTTCATGTTGGACTTTTCCTCAAGTGGCAACTGTCTGTTATGTGGTGATTTGCGGCAGTCGGCCTCAATCATCCCCTGCCCGTGGTACCCTAATTGGGCACCGCATCATGATGCCATTATGATTCTGCCCGGCATCTTGAGTATTGTTCCCTGCAAGAAGATTCTCATCTTGAGTTTGGGCACCAAATGGGCCTTTGATGACAAAAACCCGAAAGGAACGAAGCGATAACACTACCGTACACCGATGCCATCACCATCAACCCCCTCTGGAGAAAAATGTCGCATTAACAACCATAGATTGATGAAGAGAGGAGATTGCTGCCTTGATTCACGTCGTTGCAATTGCGACCTGGCCATCAATGGCTGCTTGACAAATATAGTGCCTTTTCCGGCAGCAGACACTGCCAATGGCACTATTGATTGCATCTCATTACGAAACGTCATCGCTCCTTCCAGCCAAACATGACGGTGAGCGTCGCGAAAATTCTGCGGATGTCGTTCGTGACATGCATTGCCAAATGTTGGGGCTTCGATGAGTGCCTTTGCGTCCATGGCGCAATTCAGATGCGTACCATAATGTTGTCCCAGTGGCGGAGATTATCTGAACTTTTTCTGCTATAACGAGCCACGCGAAAACAGCTGTGCATTGAGTGAGATCTATCAATTACTCAAATTCCTATTTAGCTAATGGATCTAACATCACGTCGAGTCGCTCTCAAGATCGTCCTCACTCTAAATTCGCTAACAAAACGGCCTTTATTCTGAATGAAACAACTTCGTCGCAGCAAAGCTTCATTTTCTTATCTGAATCCTTCGATGCTTGATTTTAGAGACGACGCGAAGACTCCTTAAGATGTTGCTCCAAAAGAACAGCGATATCAGACAGCTCACACTTGCGAGCGTTGTCGAGAACAGTAGATCCAGCTTTATTTCTGCAAGTCAAATCAACCTTCTCGTGTTTCAAAATCTCGCGAACCACATCCAACTGCCCGCTAAGGGCTGCCCAGAAAATAGGAGTATTACCTTGCGAGCCTTTGGCATTGACGTCGACGTCGTGGTATTTGAGGAACTCACGAACAATCGTCCAGTAACCCACAGCTTGCTTACAGCAACGCTGTGCCCTTATCTTGTGCATTCACATTCACCTTCTCGTGCATCAACAACCCGCGAACGACTACTAAATGACCGTTGTTGCTCGCAGCGGTGAGGATGTGAAACCGCATATGTCTTGGCGTTGACATCCACATGTTTGTATCGCCAACCAGCTGCACATTCTCAACATTGTGTTCAACATCTCTCGAACCACCTCTACAGGCCATATCGACTCGCAATGAGGCTGTAGGCCGAGTCCTTGTTCAGCATTTACGTTAAGGTCTTGTGCTTCAGCAACTCCCGCACCACCTCATGTCGATCGTGGTAACTTGCCAGCATGAGCGGTGTGCAATCGAGTTGTCTTCGGCATTGACATTCACCTTATTGTGCTTTAACAGCTCGCGAACAATATCCACACGACCGTGTGTGCTCATGATGGAGCGCTGTACGGCCAGTTGTGGTCTTTTATTCCATCACTCTTTCGTGCATCAACAACTCGCGAACCACGTCAAATGACCACTGCATATGGCCAGAATAAGGGTTCGACCGTATGCATATGCATTATCATCACATGTCATCTTCGTCCGTGTCATCTTCGTCTGTTTCATCTTCGTCTGTGTCATCTTCGTCCTGTGTCATCTTCGTCTGTGTCATCTTCGTCTGTGTCATCTTCGTCCAAGGTTCGTTATTCTTGTTCTTCGCCTAGTTCTTCGTCTTCTAGGTCTTCCTCCTTGTCCAGTTCTTGGTCTTCTTCGACTTCAGAATTCTACTTCGTCTTTTCGTCGACGTCTTCGTCTTCTTCTTCCTCCGTCGTCTTCGTCTTCCCTTCTTCTTCGTCTTCGTCTTCTTCTTAAATCTTCTTCTTCGTCTTCTTCTTCGTCTTCTTCTTCGTCCTCTTCTTCGTCCTCTTCTTCGTCCTCTTCTTGTCTTCTTCTTCGTTAGCGTTCACATGAACATTCTCATGCTTC
Organism: Fragilaria crotonensis; assembly: GCA_022925895.1. Classification (NCBI taxonomy): domain Eukaryota; phylum Bacillariophyta; class Fragilariophyceae; order Fragilariales; family Fragilariaceae; genus Fragilaria; species Fragilaria crotonensis. The sequence continues at coordinate 143,614 of JAKSYS010000057.1, read as the reverse complement.
AACAACTCGCCCGAACCACCTGTAAATAGCCCATCGACTTGCCACCATGAGGGATGTGATGGTCATTTCCTTTAGCGTTGACGTCAGTTTTCGTGCTTCAACAACTCGCGAACAATGTCGAATGACCTAGACGGCACCATCAAAGGGCTGTATCGAAATAAAATTCGGAAGAACGTATATCGTATCTTGCATGAAGATTGGCGCCTTTTGCAACAGATCGAACCCGATCGGATTGTTCTCCATTACGCTTATAAGAAAATCTTGTGTACGTCCGCATAAACTCATGTGCATAATGGTGCACCACCATTGTCTTGAGCTTCGAGCATTGATGTCATCGTGATAAAGAAAACAGTTCTGAGTTTTGGGTAAAGATGTGCGCCAAATTCAACTGCCAGTCAAGGGAATGTTACTCTATCAACGCTCGTAAGACACACACTCGATAGAATGAAGTATTGATCAAGCAAATGTGCTGATGTGACGAAAATGATCCAGTTTATACAGGTCTGAAAAAGTTGCTGGGGTGATGGCACGAGATAAGGGGCTTGACGATTCACTCGGCGAACATCCATACGACTATGTAGTATGTACAGTGGATGCATATGGGCTAAGCTGTACGAGTTGTTCCATTAGATTCCCATAGACACTGGCAATAATGGCGGTAAGTGTCGGTTATTTGTGATGGACAAGGCAACATAACAAAAAATAATGTCATACATGTACCAGCGTATGATACTGTACGATAATTTTGTTATATATTTTATATCATTCACATTATTATATTTGTAAATGCGTATACTGTATACTCATCTTCTCTCATACACAATTACTTGTACTACCCACGGACTCTTACAAGTACCTTGTATGTACCAGTTAGTACGTATACGACTTGGTCGAATAAGTCATGCAGTCATGCGTGGCGCATGACAGCATGACATCATGCAAGACCAAAGCAATCTGACAAGGTCTGAAGAAGTGGCGGTGCGATGAGTCGGCACTGCGCTTCAACTGAATCGTCATCGGGTACAGGGTACCGTACTACGGTAGCAGACAGCACGCTACAGTAGTAGACTTCCAGGAGAATTGGGGGATACCTTCACGCAGGTTAGGGAGGATCCCAGACCAACGATACGTCCGTGATGACGGAACTGATAGGCAAGTCGCCCCAACCACGATGAATTAAGGAAGGAAGTTGGAGCCCAGTCACCCGAAACCTGGAAGGCCTCACATTTCACCCAACCGGTCAAAATCGTGCAAGCATCATCGCATCATCCTTGTAGCACCGCCCGAACCCACCCTCCAACCCCGGGCTTACCCCCAAGCACTGGTGCCCTCCACCAGCGCTGAACCTTTTGCAAGTACGGGGAACAGCCCCCGAAAGCCCGCCTCGATCCCTCCCCGACCAGAACTCGCCGTGCGACAACCAACATTCAATGGCGACACTAACTAATGGGAGCCCAGCTTTGCTGGGAACAAACAAACTGGGTCCAGGGATGCGGAGCACGAGAGCGGAAGCGGAAGCAGCACGCAACAGAAGGCGCAAGGATACCAGGAACACGGCGCGATTAGCCTTAGCGGACGAAACGGACAAATTAACAACAGGTGAGTTCAAAACCGACAACAAGCGGGGGTTGAAAGCGGCACACTACCTTCCAAGCAGTGCCGCCAGTTTCTTTGGAGTAGCGGTAAAAGGGCCCGACGATAACAAGACTGAGATCCCCAGCTGGTTCATTGTCGAGCTGGCACGAGCGGCAAGCAGGAAGACAGAGGTACCAGCAAAGTCGCCCATCCAATTCGAACAGAACGCGAAAGCAGCAGAAGCGAACGCGAAGATACTGAAGGAATCAAACTTCAACGTGTCGGAGCTGATCGAAAAATTCTCGGACACAACGCTCGGGTACGGTTCGGAGTTTAGAACCGTCAATCAGCTAAAACCGATAATTGGAAGGCACCCAAACTTTGACAAACTGGCGCTGGTACTCACAAGGGTATGCCCTACGTGTTCAAGACGGAGCTGACCTCGACCACAAAGTCAGCAGAGTTACGGACACTGTTGAAAGGAAACCACAAATCGGCGACGGAATCAGCAGACCAACTCCAGAAACTTCTGGCAAAGGACGTGACACACGGCTTCACGATTCCCATACCGGTATCGATACTGGAACAAATACCCGGAGCCGCAGTGCAACCGCTCGGGGTGGTGAAGCAGTGGACGATTGATGCACACGGGAATAGGGAGATCAAGTACCGCATGACACAAGACCTGAGCTTCTCCTCGAACCAAAATGGCACAGCAACGTCCATAAACGACAGGATTGACATGTCCGAGTACGTCGAAATGATTTATGGATGGTGTCTCCCCAGGATCCTGCACTATATCGTGGCGGTTCGGTTAAAATTCCCAACGATTCGGATTTTGATCAGCAAGTACGATTACAGTGATGCCTACCGAAGGATAGCTCACAGTGGGGAGGCGGCAGCGCAGACAATAGCAGTCCACAATGGAATGGCCTACTTGTCCCTGCGACTGACCTTCGGCGGATCCCCGAACCCGCCCACTTGGTGCCTGTTCTCGGAGATAGTGACGGACCTGGCGAACGAGATCTCTCGGTGCAAGGAGTGGAACCCGAGGGAGCTTCGGAACCCAGCCCAGTCCGAGACCCCGATGCCTCAGCGTGAGAACGAATCAGTCGCGATCGCGACTGGCCGACGGATGGCCGTCGAAGTGCCGATGCCCGAGTCAGGTCCCGTAGGGAGGGTCGACGGTTTCATCGACGACTTGATAAATGTCTTCCTCGACACCCCCGAAAACTGTCGGTCCCAACCCCATGTAGTCCCGCTTGCAATCCACGTCACGAGCAGACCTCACGCAGGGGACGACAAAGAACCCATACCCAGACGACCACTGCTCTCGTTGACCAAACTCATCGCGGAAGGGAGCCCCGCAGAAGTTCAAATTGTCCTCGGCTGGAGGCTGGACACGAGGCGACTGCTGATTACGCTACCAGACGACAAATTCCGAGCTTGGACAGGAGAGATCGACGATATGACCCGGAAAGGGTACTGCCGCTTCCAAGAACTGGACCAGTTAGTCGGGCGATTAAATCACTCGGCTTACATCATCATGTTGACTCGCCACTTCCTGGGAAGACTGCGGGACTCCTCACTCCCGACAACACAGTAACAGGATAATTCGGATCCAGGGTGAAGTGAATGAGGATCTCCGATTGTGGAAGACAATACTGGCCAGGGCAAACCAAGGTGTCTCCCTCAACCTGATTGTAACACGCGAACCAGACAGGATATGCTGGTCCGACGCCTGCCCCGTCGGGCTGGGAGGTTACAGTCTGTCCGGCCAAGCCTGGAGGATCAAAATCCCTCGGTCCAGCATCATCCATGGCCACAAGGGAGTCAACAACCTCCTGGAATTTGTGGGGATGATCGTGAATATCTGGTTGGAATGCCTGGACTCAAACACCAACCAATCCTGCATACTCGCCATCGGTGACAACACGTCAGCCATTGGATGGCTATACAAGACTTCAGGCCTCGAATCGTCGTCGATGGAGCACAAGGCGCACTTGTTTGCCGCCCGCCACCTCGCAACAATTCTTATGAAATACGACTGCTGCATTGCATCGCAACACATCAAGGGCGAGTCGAATGTTGTAGCGGATCTCCTGTCGTTCGCCGGAAATGACAACCGCGACAAAACCCACCCCTTAGCGCACGACGATCCCCCAAACGACATTCTAACTCAGCGCTTTCGGGAAAACCTTACCTCGCAGGTGCCGGAAAATTTCGACATTTGTCAACTGCCCAGCGAGATACTCTGTTGGGTCACACAAGTGCTGCGAATCGCAGCATTGTCTTTAGAAGCTGCCAGGAAGGGAGACACGAGGAAGCCGACCGGATGTGGCGACGATGGATTTTGGAAGGCACACCGGATACACAGCTGACCCTTCCTCGCTCTGCTATCCAACAACGAACGCGAACTTTACACCAAAGCCTTCCTTCAATGTTACCGCGTCTCCACTTGGTCCACCAACGGGGACGTTACAGGGACTCGTCCGCGACCGTTGGTGGCAAGCACTGTCCGACAAGCCGCAGGCCACCTGGCTGCGGCGTTTCGGAACGATCTCCGGCCGAGCCCCATTCACGTCACGGGAAGCTCGCACCTCCGACCATTCATCCGAGCACTCTTTCGTTCATACGAGAACGACGACCCACCCCGAAACCAACAGCGAGCCATCACTCCTAAGCTCCTCCGAGCAATGTACTTGACAGCGGGGACCAGCGTGGAAATCACGAGAGACACTGAATTCGCAATCATTTCGGAACTAGCCATAATGGCCTACTTCTTCGCGATGCGATCCTGCGAATTCACCCTCACCCCGCAGACTGGTAGGACTCGGATCGTTCGACTCCGTGGTATCACATTCTGGGATGCCAAGAAGAGGGAGCTCCCACACCGTTCACCTCAGATAACGTCAGCCACTCGGGTGACAATCACCTTCGAAGACCAGAAGAACGGTGTCAGGATGGAGAAACGCACACAACGCAGCACCTCCGACCCCGTCCTCTGCCCTGTCAAGCGTATTCGGTCGCTTGTCGAGCGAATCTACCGTCGTGTGCCTGACGCGAACCCCGATACGTCGATCAACGCGACATTCCTCGAAACCGTTCGTTCACAGATCACAGGATCTGCCCTGCGATTGTTCATGCGATCAACCTGCACCCTCAAGGGCGGCAGGCCGACCTTCGGTTTCAACGCCGTCGACATCGGCACCCGCTCCTCCGATCAGGAGCAGCCATGGGCCTCTTCCTGATGAACCACCCCGTCATGGACATAATGATGATGGGGAGATGGGTCTCGGACGCCTTCCTAGTCTACATCCGACCCCAAGTCCTTGAATGGACCGACAACATGTCCACTGACATGATAAAATTCAATACATTTACCGACGCAACAAATTCCCGAAAAGCCCCACCCTCCGACCCCGGACTCGCCGCCGCTTGTTCAATGGTCCCGGAAAGAAGACGGAGCACCCGTAGTCATAGAAGCACTACACCTCCATCACTGAGTAAGCAGGAGAACCGGAAGAGTGAAACCCAAATCATTCAATGGTGTGGGACCGGAAACAAAAATCCGGGAACTGGAGCAAGATTACAGCCGGGAGAGATCCCAGCAACGCCAAAAGGAACAGCCTTGCTTACCTACTAGATAAGGTGTGCTCCAACCAGCTCGGAGTACATCACAACGTCACAAGAAGACTGAGAGGGTTGGCCACGGGGACAAAATCTCAGCAAGTCAAGAACGGAGACAGACTGGTTTCGACGCTGCAGTGGATACACGTCGTGACAAGGTCTGAAGAAGTGGCGGTGCGATGAGTCGGCACTGCGCTTCAACTGAATCGTCATCGGGTACAGGGTACCGTACTACGGTAGCAGACAGCACGCTACAGTAGTAGACTTCCAGGAGAATTGGGGATACCTTCACGCAGGTTCGGGAGGATCCCGAACCAACGATACGTCCGTGACGGAACTGATAGGCAAGTCGCCCCCAACCACACGATGAATTAAGGAAAGGAAGTTGGAGCCCAGTGTCGAAAACACAGGCCTCTCACATTTTCACCAAACGGTCAAAATCGTGCAAGCATCATCGCATCATCCTAGTAACTAAGTTCTAAAATACCACCCGCCCACCCCTCGGAAACAAAAATCCGGGGAACTGGAGCAAGATTACAGCCGGGAGAGATCCCAGCAACGCCAAAAGGAACAGCCTTGCTTACCTACTAGATAAGGTGTGCTCCAACCAGCTCGGAGTACATCACAACGTCACAAGAAGACTGAGAGGGGTTGGCCACGGGGACAAAATCTCAGCAAGTCAAGAACGGAGACAGACTGGTTTCGACGCTGCAGTGGATACACACGTCGAAACGACACCAACGAAAGATCGCGTTGAATAATCCAGCTACGTATACATGTATGTGCAATGTTCTAGTTTCCGGGTAGTATTACCTCACCCCTCCGACCCTTAGTACAACGATTGACATGAGGAGTGTACCTGCTACTGAAGTACTTATTGCTGATACAACAGCTCCAGTTCTCGGATTGTGTAGACTTCGATCATTCGTTGAACAGAAGGAACATCATAAAGGTGGCCTCCGCAGCCTTCGAAGATTCAATCGTTCCTGCTGAACGACAGCAGGAAACAGAGCTGCAAAAACTCGAGGTTGAAACGATGACAGATCTGTCGCGCTAATCTGATTTCCGAACCTTCATATTGGATATTTCTTCCAAGAGGCATCCGTCTGTTATGCGGTGATTGCGGCAGTCAGTGTCAATCATCCACTTGCCTGTGGTACCAAATTGGGCGCCGGCCGGTGTGTTGAGTATTGTTCTTGCAAGAAGATGCGCAATCTCAGTATGGGCACCAAAGAGTCCCTGATGACAAAGACTCTGACGACAAGAAGCGATGGCAACACCTCCAACGGATTTCAATAGGATCGACGCCCTCTGGAGAAAGATGTCGCAATAACAACCATAGTAAATAAGTTATGGAGAGAGATGAAGTTGCTGCCGTGATTCCTGTCGTTGCAATTGCGACTTGGCCATCAAAGCTCGCCAAAAGTACTTCCTTATTTGACAGCCGACACTGCATGTCGTTGGTGACATGTTGGTGGGTCTATGATTACGTGAGCCTTTGATTCCATGCCGCTATGAGGATGTTCTCAGTAACATCGATTCGGGGTCGGAGATAGGCAGGAGTGCTGCTAGTACAAAGAGCGATGCGAGAACAGCTGTACATTGATTGAGGTCTATCAATTACTTCCACTCCTATGTAGTTAATCTGACTAACATAGTGTTGAGTTGCCGTCAAACTTTTGATCACTCTAATTCATCAAGTATAACAGCCTTTTTGTTGAAAAAAAAGCATCAACTTTGTCTCAGGCATGTTTCCTTTTCCTATTTGGACGCAACGATGCATGATTTTCGAGATGACGTGAAGGTTGCTTAAGATGTTGCTCCAAAAGACTAGCGATATCAGACAGCTTCGCACTCTTGCGAGCAATATCAAGAACTGTAGATCCGGCTTTATTCTTGTGAAGTACATCCAGTTTCTCGTGTTTCAAAATGTCGCGAACTACATCCAACTGCCCCCTTAAGGTTGCCCAGAAAATAGGAGTATTACCTTGCGAGCCTTTGGCATTGACGTCGACGTCATGGTATTTGAGGAACTCACGAACAATCGCCCAGTAACCCACATAGCTGGCCCACAGCAACGCTGTGCGGCCCCGCTTATCTTGTGCATTCACATTCACCTTCTCGTGCATCAACAACCCGCGAACGACTTCTAAACGACCGTTGTAGCTCGCTGCGGTGAGGGATGTGAAACCGCGTATGTCTTTGGCGTTGACATCCACATGTTTGCGCATATCGCCAACCAGCTGCACATTCTCAACATTGTGTTTCAACATCTCTCGAACCACCTCTACACGGCCATATCGACTCGCAATGAAGAGGGCTGTGAAACCGAGTCCTTGTTCAGCATTTACGTAAACGTCTTCGTGCTTCAACAACTCCCGCACCACCTCAGGACGATCGTACATGCTTGCCAGCATGAGCGGTGTGCGATCGAAGTTGTCTGCGGCATTGACATTCACCTTATTGTGCTTTAACAGCTCGCGAACAATATCCACACGACCGTCTTTGCTCGCCCCGTGGAGCGCTGTATAGCCCGAGCAGTGGTGTTTGGCATTCACATCCACTCTTTTGTGCATCAACAACTCGCGAACCACGTCCAAATGACCACTCCATCGAGCCAGAATGAGGGGTGTTCGACCGTCTGCATCGTGAGCATCTATGTCGTCTTCATCTATGTCATCTTCGTCGAGTTCTACGTCTTCGAAGATGACACCTCGTTCTTCGTCTTCTAGTTCTTCCTCCTTGTCCAGTTCTTCGACTTCTTCTACTTCAAATTCTATTTCTTCGTCCGGTCCGTCTTTTTCGTCGACGTCTTCTTCTCCGTTAGCATTCACATCAATATTCTCATGCTTCAACAACTCGCGAACCACCTGTAAATAGCCGCATAGACTTGCCACCATGAGGGATGTGAAATGGTCGTTTCCTTTGGCGTTGACGTCCAAGTTTTCGTGCTTCAACAACTCGCGAACAATGTCCGAATGACCGAGACGGCTTGCCATCAAGAGGGCTGTATCGAGATAAAAGTCGAAATACCAATAGTCTTCATTGACACGCTCGTCTCCCCTGCTCTCCAAAGTTTCATCATCTATATAGTATCTTGCATGAAGATTGGCGCCATTTTTCAACAGATCACGAACCCGATCAAGGTTATTCTCCATGATACTTTGGAACAAACTCTCATTCATCTCCTCTTCACTCACGTGTGTGATGGTGTCACCACCATCGTCTTGAGTTTCGAGCATTGATGTCATGGTGATTAATTGAAAGCAGTTCTGATTTTTGGGAAGAGCTGTGCGCCAGATTCAACTGTCAGACAAGTGAATGCAAGTATATGAACACTTGTTGTAAGACACGCAATTGTTGATAGAATGAAGTACTCCAGTGTGAATCAAGCAAATGTGCTGAGGTTATGACAATGATCCAGAATGTACACAGGTTTGCATGCAATGTGATGGCACGAATCAGCTTGATCGGCGTCAAAAGAGAATACGGTACATTCGCCAGAATGCATATTTTTATGCTGCTGTAGTCTACAAGTACACTTGTATGGCTGGTTTCACGTCAAAGAAACCTGGCGCAGGCTGCAGTATTAATTGTACAGAAGAGAAGATTTGCTGCGTCTGTGACGTCACGTTTAGAGTATGTTGTCGTGCTGGAAGCAAGGGTTCTACAATGATATTGCACGCCGTCGTTCGCGACACCTACACTCTTTGCAATCAACCCAGCCCTGACAGGAGCCTTCTCAATACACTTGGCAAGCCAACTGACTAAGTGAGGTTGATTGCACTGATGTCTGACAAAGGCATCCACACCGTTTTGTTCAGGGCTGTCATGTTGCTTCGTGCCGATGACACGTATGGGCCTCGAATGTCCAATTGTTGGCTTCCTGCTGCAACTTGGGTTGAAGCAATAAGAAAGTCTGGTCACATTGATGGCTCTCTCATCATTGACGTGCGAAAATTTAATACCGCCATGTCAAAGTCGAGTTTATTTGGAGAACTCATGACAAGGTTTGACGGATCAAACGCGACCGGCGTGTTCCGTATCAATTACCAACACCAATACTTCTACTATTTCACTGATGAAACAAGACAGGTGGCTTACCCGCGCCCTTTAAATGGCACATGGAAGGAAAGAGTCCTCCAACATGCTGCAAATGTTCTTGTAATTCCATCAACAAGAGGGAGACCGAGTACTGTCGAAAATGCTCCAGTACTGCCAACAACAAGAGTTGGGCATCCTGGCACCAATGAAAACGAGAATGCTTCCCCTCTAAAGCGCCAAAGGGTTGATAATGTTGCTCAATCACCATCATGTTTGTATTGGCCAGAAAGTCCAGAAGCTTATCAGCTCATCAGACCGAGGGAGTACAATGGAGGTGCCATTGTCGACAATACTGATACGACGAATCTTGAAAGTCCCCAGGAGGCCTTGGAGCGCCGCATCATTCAGCTTCAGGCCGTTCACGAGAGCAAAGATAGCTGGCGTGCTATTGTGAAAGGTGGAGACCCCGACAATATCTGTACAAAGGCAGAAGTCTTTGAAATTCGACAAAGGGCGATTTTTCTCTGTTTGGCTTACCAACTTGCACTCACCAACATGAATGAATGGACGTGGCATCACTGCTGCAAAGTAGCTTGTCAAACGTTGAATAGTCTCGGGATGCATCAGGCTACTTTTTTAAGACCATTGCACAATGGAACATCATCTTCAGGAAGCTCGAATGTTTTCCCCACCCGAACCCATACGTCCAATGTGGGAAGCGACCCCTGCCAAGGCTGCTGGAGATATTCCCCGATGCAAAAGACCAGATTGTTGCTTTCGGAGTCAAAAACTTAGCGACCCTAACAATAGAAGGTTTACACGACTTCATTGTTTCTACCGTTATACCGAGACTTGCATCGGAGTGGCAGAAGGATGAGGAGGTTGCTGAGGCAACGGCCGCGGATACTAGTACAACTAGTAGTACTACCATGAGTGACACACCGCAACCTGCCGATAACGACCACAACAACCAAGAAGTTCTTAATAGCTTGTTCCTTCATGCTCATAGACTTGAAAAGATGAGCTTCTCAACGGCATGCTGGCGCTGGATGCGTCTACTTGGCTTTCGGTACGACACGCGACGAAAGAGTTTCTACGTCGATGGTCACGAACGGGACGACGTTGTGGCGATCGTACACAGTTCTGCAAGAACTACCTGACTGAGTTAGAACCCTATTGTAATCGATGGATACAAGTTTCTCTTAGTGAAGCTATGACTATTACAGATTTGGATATCGGATTCGGACACAGCTATTTTGACATCGTCGGTAATGAACAACGAATCGAATTCCACATCGACTACTGGAATCGTATTCGAGGAGGTGCCGATGCTGCATTGGCAAGAAGGCTGGATGACGTCAAAGCAACAACTAGCATACGAGTGTCTTCAAAAGCACGGAGCCGGCCAATCATGATTGTTGGGCAAGATGAAAGCGTATTTGCTCAGTATTTGTTGGGAGCGAAGACTTGGATCGGCCCGAAAGGTCAGAGACCGCTACTCCCAAAGTCCGAAGGAGATGGCTATATGTTGTCGGCATTCGTATCTAGAGAATTCGGATTTGGCAGACTGTTGACAAGCGATGAGTTAGCGAAGATTAATTCTGAGAGGCGAGCAAGCACAGCAACTTACACTGATAAGCACGCAGCGATGGAGATTTTGGGAACTATCAACAAACCGGTCTTGACGGAATCTCCATTCGTAAAATACTTGTTTATTGGGATCAACAATGAAGGCTACTGGAACTCATATCACATGAGTCTTCAATTTGAAGACGTCGTTGATTGTTTGCAAGTGCTGTATCCGAATTATGACTTGGTGTTTATGTTTGATCACAGTCAGGGGCATGCTCGCCAACGCGAGCACGCACTTAGTGCTCAACAAATGTCGAAGTCCTACGGAGGAGCGCAGCCAAGAATGAGAGATACGACAATCATGAAAGAAGACGGGTTTCTCGGTCCACACTTACCTTCACTACGCGTTGCGGACACTCAATCCTTGGTGTTTCAAGTTGATGATGTCGGTCCATGGTATTTATCGGACCATCAGCAGAGAATTCAACGCCATGACCGACCGACAGGCAAAACCAAAGTTGTTGAAAGGTCCAAGAAGGTGCTCCTTGAGGCTCTAAAAGATAAGGGAGTGACGCTTCAACAGCAACGAGGGTATACAAAAAAAGAGCTTCAAGATTTTGCGAGGAACAATGGCATTGACGTAGTCGATGTAAAGGAACAGATTGCTCCGGGATGGGAGGGAAAGCCTAAAGGCCTCCTGCAAGTTCTGGGGGAGCGAGGACTGATCAACAGAGCATCATTAGAACAATACACTCTCGAAGGAAGAAAAGACGCAATCACCGGCATTGTGGACTTACGTTACTCACTTCGACACCTTCTTGCCGAATGTTATGATTTCAAAGAAGAGGAAACCGCTCTTCAGTTTCTAGGTTCTCAGCTTGGAGTTGTGGTTAATCTAACGCCAAAGTTTCACGCGGAGTTGGCTGGTGAGGGCGTTGAGTACAGCTGGGCACATGCCAAAGCATTCTATCGACGTATGCCATTGTCAAGGAAACGAGGTCGTGACAACTTTAAACAGCTTGTCAAAGATTGCACGTGCCCCATACAGGTTCTAACAAAAGAGAGGATTGAGAAGTTTGCATCACGAGCGCGAGCATATATATGCACGTACCATCATCTTGAACAACTGCAGCAGCAAGTAGCTGCTGCCGCGGTAAATGAGGATCCAAATTCTTCTGCCACCGCCAGGATTCGTGATGCCCCAATTCCAACAACTCACATCAAACAGGAACTTTTATCATACTCCGACATCGAAAGGGTGAAGAAAGACTTCAGGAGTCATCGGTGCGTTCTTGATTTTGACAGCGGCTTTGTTCATTCCGAGTTGAGGAATGCAAGGGTCGAAGGTGACTTACTACGATTGTGAGAGTGTGAATGTGTAACAAAAAAGATATGGATTGCAGAATTATTCGGCGGAATTTTACTCTGGGATTTTGTATGCGTAGCATAAAACATACCGAGCTGTACGCGAGGATGGTCGAGAGTGAAACCAGCCATACCAGTTGCGTCATCAGAATCCATCGACAATATAGACTACTGCACACTGTACTCGAGCACTGGCAATATGGCGGTAAATGTGGGTTAGCGTTTGCGCGCGCAGGAGACTTGGGGAGCAGGAGACTTGGCAAAAACGCCAGTACACAACCTATGTAATGCCAAAGTCAGGACACCAATCAAGGACACCAACAAGGACAAAAAGGATTGTGTTGAAACTCCACCCATAGTTTCTATCATACTCGTAGGTTCTAGTCGGTAGTATTACCTCACCCATCTGATCCCGAGGACACCCATTGACAAGAGGAGCGTGCCTGCTGCTGGAGTACTCGGAGTACTGATTGCTGATTCAACAACTCCAGTTCGCGGATTGTTCGTTGGACAGAAGTAACCTCACTAAATGACCGCCACAGCCTTCGACGACTCAATCGTTTCTGAGGGACGCCAGCAGGAACCAGGGCTACAAAAACTCGAGGTTGAAACGATGACTAGTCAGCCTCCTTACCCTGATTTCCGAACCTTCATGTTGGACTTTACCTCCAAGATTCTATTCATGGTGGCATCTGCCTGTTACGTGGTGGTTGCGGCAGTCGGTCTCAATCATCCTCTGCGTGGAACCAAATTCATGTTGGTGTCCTTGTTTGCTGCCTTTTTATTCTCCGTCGTTGGTGTCATTGACATGCTCCTCATTCCCCGCATCATGGGCGCCATTATGATTCTGGCCGGTGTCTTTGGTATCCTAAGTGTTGCCATCCAGGACATACTTGCCAGCAAGGTGATGAATTGCATATCGGTTCATTTATTCTTGATGGAAGCCATTGGTCAATTCATTCTGAAACGCAGTGAAATTGGACGATTGTTGCGATTCTATTTGCGTACAGGAGATGTCTTTTGGATCTTTGGTTCTCTGACCGATGTCATTCTGAGCTACGTGTCACTTGGTGGACAGTACGCCGATTCCGAGGCTGGTGCAGCATTGTTCTCATCTTGCCTATGGTTGGTATCTTCTCTGGTGTTTGTATCGGCTGCCATTTACGTCCGTGTGACCATGAACGGGACAAATACTACAACAAGCAATACTGTTGCGTCCTATCCAACCTATCCCAATGAGCTGGAAATGAAAGTGGATGGTGGTGAGAATCAAGATGCAGCGTCAGAATCCAAAATTGTCTGAGAAGTATTTGGGTGAATCTCGAGGTGAGGAGGTACACTATAGATACATGCGTAGTTCAAACACATTGAATCTATGCGATGTGCTGTCGTTTATAATGACTCTGCCGATGTAGGCGAGTAGTGGCATATTGTATAGGTTGACCTTGTTTTGTTGTTTATTCTCATGTGCTGAGTACAGTGTTCAACCCTTTGACGCATGACGCCACAATACTAATTGTGGTAAATTCAATAATGGGATGCTGTAGTATTTCGAGTATAGTTTATAGACAAAGGTGCAAGTGATGACGATCTAGCAGAAGCGACACCGATTGAAACAATGCAACTAGCGATGTTATTCTTCCTTACGTAACTAATATCATTAAAACCATCAGCTATTCTTTCTCGCTAATGCAAGCGTGCTGCAAACGCGAGCAAAGGACAAAACTGAATCTCTCCTTCTCTACGCCTTTTCCACCTTGACACCGTCCTTGTAGTGGTACGCTGGGTCTCTCATGGTGACCAACTCTTCGGCTGACGTTGGATGAATTCCAATCGTGGCATCGAAATCATCCTTGGTGGCTCCCATCTTGAGAGCAATGGCAACGCCTTGAATCATTTCTCCAGCACCGTCCGTAGCAACATGAACACCCACGACCTTGTTTGTCTTGGTCTCGACAATAATCTTGAATAGCGAATATGTTTCTGACTTGGGGAAGGAATGCTTCATGGCTCGGAAACGATTCTTGTAGACGGTAATGTCCTTGAATTTGGCGGCTGCTTCCTCCTCCGTGTATCCCACAGTTCCAATTTCGGGATTTGTAAATACAGTCGACGCCACAAATTCATGATCGACAGGTCTGTCCTTTCCACCAAACAACGTATCTGCAAGTCTATGTCCCTCCATGAGCGCCACAGGAGTCAATGCAATGCGATCGGTGACATCGCCAACCGCATATACACTGTCCACATTGGTCCTGCTGTACTCGTCGACGGGGATGAAACTATTCTTGTGGGTCACTCCAGCACTTTCCAAGTTGAGATTATCCACCTTTCCCTTGCGACCAGTCGCGTACATGACGGCATCGCATTCGAATTTCGTTCCATCGTGTGTGACGACAGTCAAGGTTCCGTCATCATTCTTGATAATTTCCTTGGGATCCGTGTTGAAATGCAAATGAATGTTGGTATTGCGTTCCATTTCTTCCTTCATGTGGACGCGCATGTCGTAATCAAATCCACGAAGGAACAAGTCCTTGCGGTACATGAGAGTCACATCCGTCCCGAGTCCGTCCATGATGGATGCAAATTCCAAGGCAATAAAGCCTCCACCCACAATGACCATGCGTTTGGGTTGTTTTTCGAGATAGAATATTTCGTTGGACGTGATGGTGTGTTCCACACCTGGAATATCAGGTTTGAATGGCCAACCTCCAACGGCAACGAGGATGTTCTTTGCTGTCAGAGTCTTGGTCTCACCATTGGACAGGGCAACATCAACCGCATTCTTTCCATTTAACTTGCCGTATCCTTCAATAACTTGCACTCCGGCCTTGGCAAGGACGAAATTGTTGTAAACATTGTTGAGACGTGTAATCTCAGCATTCTTCGCCTCGATGAATTTTTCCCACGAGAATTTTCCTGCCGTCGCTCCTTCCCATCCATATCCTGCCGCTTCGGCAATTTCGGCAGGATATCGTCCGGCAAAGACCATTAATTTCTTGGGGACACAACCCACGTTGACGCACGTTCCACCAATGGCACTGTAATTCGGTGCCCCGTGCAAGAGCTGACCTTCAATCAATGCCACCTTGGCACCATGAGATGATGAAATGCGAGATGCACGGACACCACCTGAACCACCACCAATTACGACCAAATCGTAATCAAACTTATTGTTGTCAGTAGCAGCACCAGCAGTGACATCATTACTAGTGGTTGTTGTCGAAGCAGAACTCATCGTTGTTGCGATGGATCGACGACTGTAACGAAGAAATGCACGAGGCGTGAAGGTGGAAGCAGAGGCAAGAATCGTGAAGGATATCAGGACACCAATGTGCTTCATAAGAAAAAGTATGAGAAGGAAAGGAAAGGAAAGGAATGCTTGATGGGAGGTTGATGATGGTGTACGATCCTCTATGGTATCCGACGTTCCAAAGAGCTCTGAAGTAAAGTGCCCGAGAAATATTTCGTTGATCGATCATACAACGATACCGTAGCCACGATGCCTTCTTTTGTGAGGTGGTCGGTGGTTTGATGTACGGTAGCACAAGTACGTGGTGCGTGTATCATGTGTTTCCAGTCATGATGGTCAAAGATCGCCCTGACTTCGCTTCTACATATTCCTACGAGCTCCAATTCGTTCATTGTTCATCGAAAGAGAACTTGAATCAAAACTACGTACGATTGTACTGCCACGGTACATAATGCTTTCATTGTACTGTAGTATCATATACTGTGGAGTGTACTGGAGTACAGTACATGCTACTGTACACTGTACGCTGTACGCCCGAGCTTCGAGCATTCTTTGCACTGTACTGTACCAGAGTACGAGTACTTGTACCCCGAGCTATCTTAAAACTACCGTAGAGTATGTGCAGTGTGCAGTGCGTATGTTACTGTCTTAATGGAGTACTGTATCACCGAATTACGATGACGTCACTCTTTACGTCATTGCCTTGCACACTTAAACGATGCAGTCCTCAGTACTGCACCTTGTATGTATGCGTAAAAGTACTCCATCCTCCATCATACAGTACCATATGCATACACTACACAACTCTGTTGGTCATCTATAAAAGACTAAAAAAAGTCTCATGGTACAACGAACAAATCTTATATAGATACAACTTGAAATTAAACATTACACAGTTGCAGTGTATTCTGGGATTTCAGAATGGAGTTATGTATACTCTATGCGCCACGCATCATGAGACAAGTGACTAAACTATGTGCTTATTCACGATCGTCCTTACGACATCTTGTAAAGCCTAACTGTACACATGGTTCAATTTACTATAGAAGGAACTGTCTATCGCCTATCGCCTGTATATCGCGGTCCTCCGAGTAGAATGTGAACTATGCTGATTGAGTGCAGCAGTATATACATATAGGTTAAATCGAGTTGGCCATTGTAATTTGTAGACACGTAACTGCAAAAAGTTCAAGTATGGTGGATCTTGTGAAGTATTCAATCAACTGTGTCTTCAATGTGTGCCTCACGCCCATACCTATATATATTTCGTTCAGGATTGTACGTAAAGTCTACTTCCTTTCATGCTTCTCACTATGACATTTTTGAATTGCGCAAGATTGCGAAATTCCCACACATTGTTGAGAGGAGCATAGTGCATTACAGAAGATACTTCTTTTCGTTTTAGTTTGTTGGCAATTCAGAACTTTTAACTCACTTCTCACAAACAGAAAAAACGTCGACGAACTGCAAACAACCGCAAGACCCAATCACTCCTTACTCTCCTTTTTCTCGAAAATGGAAACTGTCGACCCCCCGCCAAGGAGAAATGCTTTGCCCATCCTGCCTGAACTTGAGAAGAAGACAAAGAAGAAGAAGGACGTTGCTGAACCCATGGAATGGCTTGCAGTAAGCGAACGCCGGGATGGAGTGGAAAAGAAACCCGTGTCCAAGTCCAAGAGTCCGAAGGCAAACAAAAAGGTTGACGATTCAAATGCCCCAAAGAGTCCCACCAATGAGAAGGAGAAGAAGACCGGAAAGACAAAAAAGGATGTTGCTCCAACGAGCCCGAAGGGCAAAGGCCGCGATGCGAGGAGTGTGCAAGAGGATCGCGCTCCTTTCGAGCTCCGCCGGAAGGTGAAGAAATTCGGAAGGGATGCTCTCTACGCTTACTTGCTTACCAAACTTGATGCATTCAAGACGAGTAACGACTACACGAGATGTGCTAATTTGTGGGATCTGATCAAGAACCCCGAGACTCGTCCTACAACAGACGATTTCGCCAGCATTACCGCTGAGGAGCTGTACGATACGTTCATGTTTGGAGAAACTGAAGGTAACAAGGAGGGGGCTAACCAATTCGTGCACTCTTTCCTCGCCCATAAGTGCATTGATGACTATTCCTGGAATTGCATGGGTCACTTTGAAACTATGATGAAGGAAAAGACGAAGTATGAGGAATTCATGAAACTTTTCAAGTACAACGTGGAGATGATCGGAGCAAAATGGCGCATCCCCTTTGCCAACGAAAACCCGAAGGCTGTTGCGGCTCTTCAGAAATGCTATGACGAGTACTACGATCCTAAATCGGGTAAGCCTCGGAAGTTGTCTGCTGAAGAGAAAGAAGAATCCGAAAAATTATGGAATAAGGAGATGATCCGAGTGGAGAAGGCAATGCGCGTTGCACAGGAGGAGGCAGAGAATGACAGGCTGAAAGCTGCCAAGGCATTGGAGAAGGAGAAGGAGCAAATCAGGTTTAAAGTTGGAGGTGCTCCACCTCATCTCCTGAAGGACGTCAAGAAATTCGGAAGGGATGCTCTCTATGCTTACTTGGTTACCAAACTTGATGCATTCAAGACGAGTAACGACTACACGAGATGTGCTCATTTGTGGGATCTGATCAAGAACCCCGAGACTCGTCCTACAACAGACGATTTCGCCAGCATTACCGCTGAGGAGCTGTACGATACGTTCATGTTTGGAGAAACTGAAGGTAACAAAGACGGGGCTAACCAATTCGTGCACTCTTTCCTCGCCCATCAGTGCAATGATGACTATTCCTGGAATTGCATGCGTCACTTTGAAACTATGATGAAGGAAAAGACGAAGTATGCGGAATTCATGAAACTGTTCAAGTACAACGTGGAGACGATCGGAGCAAAATGGCGCATCCCCTTTGCCAACGAAAACCCGAAGGCTGTTGCGGCTCTTCAGGAATGCTATGACAAGTACAAGGACTTGGATTTGGAAACGGCGAGGATGCAGTAGCAGTGAAGGCTTTGAGCCGTGATGTCATGCTGAAATCGGAGTGGCAACTCCATACGTCGAAGCATCAGAAGGGTTGAACTTACTCGATATTGCTGACTCGATGCACTGCATTTTTTACATTTTTCGTTTTACATTCACTCACCTACTGAAAGGATCAGAGACGGTTGATAGGCTCCAAATTGCAACGTCGTTCTTCATTTGGGGATGGCCGAACTTTGGTCGTATAGCTTGCCTTTTAAAATTTAGGAATTACATCTCAACACGTCAACACATCAAAGTTGCTGGCCTACTTCACTATTTCATAGTCGATTCGTCAATTGCTGCCAGTTGCAAACATCTTTGGGCGTCCGATCGTCGATAGCTGATCCAACCGCTAACAGTCCATTGGCAGCACGTCCTTGGAGTAACTAATTAAGGTACGGTACGGCAAATCCTAGGTTGAAGAGATCACATTGACCATCACTGAAACCACTTATCCTTCAAAAGGAATGTGAGGGTCGGGTCCTTCTAAGGAGCTTTCTCAAGTTTGTGATGTGACACCGTCCTCCTGGTGACCTTTGGGATCTCCGATGGAGACTCTTCAGCTGTTGTCCGTCGTGACCTCAAGCCGATTCTGGAAGTATCGTCATATGTAGGTGTAAACTCCGAACCGATGTCTTTGCTGCCATGACGTTCATCACAAGCCAGTGCCGCATGCTTTCTCATTAAACTCCACGTATGACATTGTTTGCCATGATCGTTGAAACAGAACTTCCAGCCGTTCGTGAATTCAGTGTTGTTCACGAGACTCATGAGAGTGCTGGTATCCTGGCTTGTACGATTCCTTGTGGGGAAGATCACACAGCCATTGCCCCATAGTACGGGTCAGTGTGTCGCCACAGCAGCCCGAGACCATGAAACGGAATACGACAAGGCGAAACCGACAGCGTTAGGAAATTAGTCGGTCAAGAGGGTACGGAGAGATGGCAGGCGTGGCTGCCGTTCGTATTTGCTGTTGTTTTGCTTTGAAATGTGGAACAAGCTGTATGTAGACGCACAGACATTGAAACGGTCGAAACGACTTGTGGAATCGACGGGATGCTTCTACTTGAAAAGAACGCTTCGGCGTCAAACACACCATATATAAAATGATAATCAGTACGTCGCTGCTTGCTTGGCAGTATCTCAGTGAAGCAGGTTTGGATCTCCACATCGAAATGGACATTTTTTTGTTTGCCGATCATTCATGGCCTCACGTCACGAGCGTCCACGGCAAGGTCTTGTTCAAATCAGGCAAGTACATGAGAATCCTTTGTGACACAATTTCTAGTATTAAGAATTTGAAACACCAGTCTGTCCGTCGCCCGTTTTGCAGTACAAAAACCACCGAAGCCGTCCCGTGCGTCACCACCATGACCGAAGCAGCGGCTCATCCGTCCCAAACCCTCCTCACGTCCCTCCCTCCTGACACTGACAACTACTTTGGTTTTCATTTGAAGGACTGGAAGGATTTCCCCGATACCGACATTCCTCCTGAGCACTTGTCTGAGACGCAGAACGATCGCGTCAAACGCATCTATGAGGAAACAGTCCAACGCAACGATACCACTCCAACTGTCTGGCATAGGTTTTCAACTCTTGGGCGAAACATTGTGTCTTTTCCCAACTTCGAAGCACTTTGGAACAATTTCGATAACGATCAACTTCAACTTCACTTAGTTGTTTGGTATCGTTATATGTACTACATTGACCGTAAACTCGATGTTCCAAAGAAACTTCACGACTGGGCAAACAGTTTCTCTCTTCCCTACTTATCCACTCACACCGATAAAGTTCTCCCAGTGGACACGATCACAGTCGGTTTCGAGGCGTGGGCAAAGCGTGCAAACAATATCTACTCATGGAACAAGGTCATCGGATCCGCGAAGGCAAAGCGTCGTACCCAGATCGCCAGGAAAACATCCTCTGGGCCAAAGAAGATGTCAATCGCTCTTAAGACAACAGACCTCTTCAAACAACAACTTGCATTCACTACCCCTCCAATTCCAGAAGAACTAGACGACGAACCGATGGATGTGGAAACTCCAGGAGTCCCAGAAGCACAAACACTTCAAACGCCCACTCCAAAGTCCCACACAACTCCGCTCCCACCAGTAACCAAACCACACCCACAGATCAACAACCCGCCACCAAAAAGCCACCCACAAGGTCATGAAGAAAAGAACAAGGAGTCGAATTCTACTACATCGTCCGCGGATGGAAAAATGTCGGCGCTGATTCCAAACTCGAACATTCCTATTAATGATGGCACCATTCGTATCTCGCTTCGTTGGAAAACGACGGCAGACGTCGTCTCGCTTGCCTTATCTCAGCAATCGCAGAAATTATCCGTTGCAATCCACTCGCTTCTCAACGATATCTTCCGAGACGAGGATGGCCTTCTATACCTGTGGAAAGACGAAGGAACTGACAATTACAACTCCTTATCAAAAATGACGCCAGAGGAAGTCCGATCGTACATTGCTCCTTCCCTATCGGTTCTACCGTCCCAATCGCAAATCATTATTGCGCTTCGGTTCGGATTCACTGATAAACCGTCTTTCTATTGGAAAAACCAGTCGAGAGTGCAGGAAGCACTCACAAGGAACAAAGTCTCAGTGATGTTTTCAAACTCCAAAAGCACCAGCGGCGATCAGGTCATTTCGGGTTATATACTTCTCAAAGCTCCTCGCACAACTCATCGCACACGTTTCCTCCAAAGCTTACGCAGCAAGCTTCCCGCCACGACTCCTTTTTTCGACATTTTCCTTCATCGACGAACTCCATTTGATCAGGACATCAATCATCTGGTGGTACAATGTGGAAAAAACCACGTTCATTCTTTGAGCCAGACGCTACTTTCTGCACTGGACGGATCTGGAGCTGGAGTTTACATTCCGAGATTTGCGTTCGCGAAAATGACGACGGCCGAGGCAATGAATTTATTTGACAAGCACGACTCTTATATCAAGTCCTTCAGATATATCCAATTGTCTCCACTGATTAACAATTTAGACACCATGAGGACAGAGTTTTTCCCGGATGGCACAACAATGGAGAGAACCACAAGAGACTGGGCCGCATCCATCCTATCTGCCGACGGAAACGAATCAGCACATGTCGATGTCGTTAATGGAGGCTACGATCAAAAATCTTTCCTACTCATGGCTCCTCAGCACGAAGTCATTGTTCGTCAAGCGTTTGAAGAGTACCGTCGCCGAGTCTTTCCTTTCTCGATCAGAGAAGAACGGTTCAGAGAAGCAATCGGTCCTCCTCCATCAGTTATACATGTGTTCTCTAAAGTAAATGAAAATTTGTCTTCTATTGACAAATTATTCTCTTCAACGGAATCGTGGAAGCAAACATCAGTTCAAGGCGACGAGTCATTTGCAGAATCAGGATCGAAAGCTGATTCTTCTCTGACACCCGGCGGAGCAGCCGACCAACCTGTATCTACAACAAACGATTCATCCTCTGAAACAGGAGGTTCTAAAATTTCCACGGAACAGAAAGAAATGGCTAAGTCAAAGGCTCCACCGACATCATTGGATTCACTTCGGGAACAATATGGTCTGCGTTCCACAGCACAGACAACAGCATCAACTGACTCGAACAATTCTGCCACTTCCCGATTGTCTTCAATGTCAACATCCACAGCCCGATTCCAAGAAATAGAAGCTCGAATCCAACGTCAACAGAAGGAATTTGATCGGAAGGATCGTATCAATACGGAGCGACTGGAACGCATGGAACGACAATTTACAAGATTTGACGATATGGATCACAGGTTCGACACTATGCAAGGCAATCTCATGAATGTTATGGAAACACAAGCCGGAGTCGGCGGAACTATGAACAAACTCAGCGACAAACTATCGGCTCTAATGGACATGATCGCTATAACAAACATGAACACCGGTCAAGCACTTGGCATTTCACCATTGCTCAATGACACCAACTCCACCGCAACCGTGGCAAATACCAACCAACAGTCCTTTCCGTCCCCGTCGGATTCATCAAATCGTCAGCTGGATAGGAGTCCTTCTCGTCACCTATCAAAAGAAGTATCGAGCTGGTTTCCACAAAGACGACATGGAGGACATCGGCATGAGCCACGACAAAGATGACAGCAACGGATCCGCAGACGGAGTTTTACAACCTACAATCATGGTCACCACGATTGATGAGATGTCCGATGATCCCAATCTGGACAACTTGCATCCTTTCTCCCAGGCCGTACATACACCATTGCCACCAGACGACAACGCCGAATCTTCACCATCAACAGATATGGATGAGATCACCACCGACCTTGAGAGTCGATACAAAGAACATAGCTCTCAAGGCGGAGGGGACGCGACATGAGTTTCCCATTGGACAACAGTGAGCTGCGGACGATTTCTGCAACACGAAATCGACCGCGGGGGAACCCATGTTTCAGAAAATTCTACGTCTTCCAAGTCTTTTAGTTATCGCAATCTTCCCATCGATTCATCCATTCCCCTTCTTCCAATTGGCCATTTCATGTCCATTCCTAATCGCCCTGGACGCCGCATTCGCCACAATCCCTTAGATTCCTTTGCGTCAAAGTCATATGGAGATGCCATCATTCAAAAATCCAACAATACAGTGCGACTCTTCTTCCAAAACGTACACGGTTTAAGTTCCTCTCTGGGTAGCGACGACTACAGGTATTTTATGAACTCACTTCAATCACTCCATGTCGATGTTGCTGGTCTTGCTGAGACCAACACGTGCTGGCAACATTTTCATCTACGGGATGATTTCAACAACGTGGTACGCAGGTTTCACAGGCAGAGCAAAACTGTTTTCGGTTCACCATCCAACGATATTGATCCGATACCTTCTTCAGAGACGTATCAAGCTGGGGGGACACTTACATTTGTGGTGGGTTGTCTAGTTTCCCGAGTACATGGCCAAAACATCCTTGATCCTACGGGTCTCGGCAGATGGTCTGGAATCACTTTCTCGGGCTCCGAGGCACAAAAAACTTACCGTGATTACAGCTTATCGCGTCTGTTCTGGGTCCATTCGCTCCGCGCCGCTCGGCAGTTCCTTTGCCAGAGAATATAATTATTTCCACTTGTCCACCAAGCAATCAGTCAATCCCAGAAGACTTTTCCTTCGCGATCTTCAACAACAAGTACTTCAACTTCAAGAACAGGGCCATGCGATCATAGTCATGATGGACGTTAATTCCACTCTGCAATCCGATACTCACTTTGCTGATTTTCTTGATCACTGCACACTTTTCGATCTTCATGCTAACGATCCGGCGGAGTCAACATACATTGGAGCTGAATCTCGTCGAATTGACTTCATCCTGGGCTGTCATCATGCACGACAATTCCTGGAAAGATCAGGAACATTATCGTATAACGAGGGCCCACAGTCAGACCATCGCGGTCTTTACGTGGATCTCAAGCTGGATTTTTTTCAGAGGTCTTCGGCAATATCTCTACCCTCGTCTCGCACGGTGCATACAGGCAATCCAGAACTTGTCGCGAAATACAATGACAAAGTCGTGGAGTATTACACCGCACACCGTATGGTAGAGCGAATAAACGACCTGCACAATAATTACCATTCCATGTCGCGGGATGATATTCGCGCCAGACTAGTTGGATGGGATAATGACAAGGGCAGAGCAATGAAGGCAGCGGAGAATGTTTTAAAACGACCTCCAAAAAAATGTCGTTGGTCCCCGATCCTCCGCAACAAAGCATTTACTCGTTTATATTGGAAGCTTCGATTACGAGAACTTCAAGAAGGAAAAATTACTCTGCAACATTCACACGATGGCAAGGTCAGCTCCGACAGCACGATCAAAACTTTTTCTTCCCCTTTCTCAATGAGGAACTACCTCTCGAAGAAGTCCGTGCGCAGTTTAATAAAGCGTCGTCAGAGTTTTACAAATGTCAAGCTGATGCCACGCCAATGCGGCTGAAATGCTACGAAGATTTGATTGTCAGGTATGAAACAGACACCAATCCTGCAACTATGACAGCGTCTCGACACAAAGCAAAAGTCGTTCGGAGGACAATCGACGGCGAAACGGTTCGGAATAAATTTCGCGAAATCCGTCGCACGGTTAAACCATTTACAGCATCTAGTCTCTCAAAATCTTGGTTCCATCGGGATCCTCGGCTCTCGATCAAGATGGGAAGAGGCATCAAGTGCTTATCACATTCTTCAAACTCAAGATCCATCCGATGTCCTCTGGGACACGGTGATCGAAAGGTCCCAAATGGAAGCGCATCTTCTGAAGTACAATAGAGACTCATTCAGGGCAGCAAGTGAATCACCGTTTGGCAATGGTCTATTGTACGACGCCATCACATTTTCGGGATTATCTCTGGCATCCGACAAGATACTCGACGGTATGCCACCATGTGAATGGTCACATGAGGATCAGGCACTACGCGAGTTTCTCGCATCTTTACAATTCCCCTCGGTTAAGGTAAAGGGATATATCGAGACTGCAATCAGCCATGACGATGTTCGAAAAGGCTTTCAATCCTGGCGCGAAACAACATCCACTTCACCGTCGGGACGCCATCTGGGATTATATAAGTCCGAAATACAACATCCAGTCCTATTGGACTGTTTCGTAAAATTCATGAACATAGCGATTGGCAGCGGGATTTCTATTCCGAGATGGAGTCAGGCTGTCAATGTATTAATTGAAAAGGATGTGGGTAGGCCACGCATTAATCGGCTTCGAATTGTGCATCTATTTGAGGCGGATTTCAATTTTTTCTTAAAACTTCAGTGGGGGCATCGTCTGGTTCGCCGAGCCTTATCGCTTGATCTGCTACACAATGGTCAACATGGTTCCATTCCAGGTCGTATGTCACTTGATCCCATAATGCTCACTCAGCTATCAAGCGATCTTTGTCGGATTCTGAAGCATGACTATGCTCGCTTTGACAATGACGCTTCTTCGTGCTACGATCGCATAATTGTCGGACTGGGGATGCTCGCGGCTCGGAAATGTGGTATGCCGAAACACGCAATCAGAACACACGCCGATGCCCTACAATTCATGAAATATACTGTGAAAACGGTCTATGGCATATCAGAGGAAAATTATCATGGGACGACATTCTCTCCCTTTTCGGAACCGGTCAAGGAGCGGAGCCTCCCTGCTGTCTGGCTTTCCCTCGTTGTCATTCTATTGCAAACGTTGGACCGCTTGATACCTGATCGCGTGAATTTCTCGTCGATTTCGGGGGATATGGTTCACACCAGACTATCGGACGCTTTTGTCGACGACACTTCTCTCAGTTTCACATCATCATCGGATACCAATAATATCGACGATCTAATTGCCCGCCTGGAAAAGATTGCGCAGACGTGGGAGCATCTATTACATCTGTCCGGTGGAAAACTTAACCTGGCAAAGTGCTCATGGTTTATAGTTCGCTGGGAGTGGACAAAGGGTCGTCCCGTAATTAGACCAATTGCGGCGACGGACAGAGAGGTCAAGATTTATCACGGCACGGAAAAACACAACCCATCCATCATCACGCGGACAAAACCCGATGAGTCTACACGTATGTTAGGCGTTTTCATGAATCCCCTTGGCGACTTTGGTTTTCACCTGAAACAGATGAAGAAAAAGGCAGACATCTTTGCGACTCGCATCATGTCGCCCCGTTTATCTGCGGCAGACGTAAGCATTTTTCATCGGACCACATATGTACCTTCTATGAGATACGGATTGGCAACTGTCGCACTTGATGAAGAAGAGCTGAGTACCGTACAATCCCGCATTATTCCAGCCATCCTAAAGAAGCTGCATGTACAAAGCACTATCTCTACAGCTATTAGACACGGACCCCGTGAGCTGGGAGGTTTAGATCTTTATGACCTACGGACAGAAGCGGGAATTGAATCGTTGAAATTCTTCCGAGATGCAATCTACAGTGAATCTGAGAACGGCAAGTTGCTTCGATTGAATCTGCAATACTCTCAACTTGAAGCTGGCATTGGCGAAGACCTCCTACAGTTTCCGAATATACACCTCTCCTATCTTACCCCAACCTGGATTCTCTCCCTTCGGCAATTCCTATCGCTTCACAATATGTCCGTTACGGTGAGCGATCCATTTCAGATTCCACTTCGAGGTGATTCGGATGAGTATATAATGCAAGAATCTCATCTTGCACGGTATTCCACTGCTCAACAAAAGGACATTAACCTTGTTCGATTGTTTCTCCAAGTGAATACCCTTGCCGAATTAACAGATGGTTCGAATCCCAAGGCAATTAATTTGTCCTTCTTGGATGGCAAAAGACCGCTGAGCTTTCTTGCGAATCAACAATGGCCGCGACAACAGACCCCGTCTAAGCAACAGATTCGTCTATGGAAGGGATATATTAAGTCATCGTTTCTTCGCTACATTCCGTATTGGAAAAAAGTTCCCGTCCCTAAATCTCCGGCTACTACAACTCAAACTCGGCATTCGTCTCCGTCTACCTTCGACAATCTTATGGAATACCTCTCGAGTCTCCCACAATCACATCGACGGATGATAGACAGTCTCGAACAGATATCGACGGATCTCCAAGTGTGGAAATCATTTCGGGCTCGCAAGCGACTGTATGTTGCCACTGATGGAGGTCTTCTGAATAATCAGGGAACACACGGCTGGGTAATCTCAACCGGCTCCCACGTATTATTTCGATGCGCGGGTCCAGTAGATGGGCCCTTCGATACATCTTCATCGACGCGATGTGAACTCTTCGGATACGCCTCTGCCTTACTCTTCATTGATCATCTTTCCAGGTTTTGGGGTCTTCGGCATAAATCCAAGTTTACATGGATCTGCGATAGCAAAGCGGCAATTTCTCGAGTGAGACGTTTTGCAACACGTCGTCCATCAAGGCGCATGCCATCTGATGCAGACCTTATTTCGCTCATTCGGATGCATCTTGCTTCAATTAAATGCAAATTCAAACACTGCTGGGTTAAAGGACATCAAGATTCCTCCTCCAGAACACGGATACTTTCGGTGTCAGCAACCTTAAACATTGCGGCAGATTCTCTCGCTTCGGGATATCGCACGACGGGTTCCTTGCCGTCTCGTCAAGGCTGTGATCACGTTCCATTTCAACAATGCTCCATTTCTATTAACAATCAACGTCTCACTGGCCAGTATGATGAATGTATACGCTATCATGTGAATGGCTATCACCTTCGACGCTACATGCAGGACCAGAACGGCTGGTCGGACGATGTTTGGAACATGATTGATCTTCAGCTTTTTGGTAAGCACTATTGTCGTCTTTCGTCACGACATCAGATCACTCGCACAAAATTTGTCCATGATCAGCTTCCCCTGGGCGTTCGTCGTCTTCGCCAAGCTCCGGTCAAAGATCCGATGCTGAGTCTATGTCCCTGTTGCAAAGTTGCTGTTGAAAACTCCGAACATCTCCTGCGTTGTCCTGCAGTTCCGCAACGTGCTAGTCATGTCGCACAATTGCAAGCAGCCATTCGCACGAAAGACACACACCCGGCGCGGTACGTTATTGCAGCAGGGCTTCTTCACTGGTTGGAACATGGAGCGTCTGTCCCTTTTACTCCCAGTCTATCGGAATATGATCCCGAGTTTGTTCTCCTCCTTCAGGCTGCCATTCAATCCCAGGAAGCCATTGGGTGGGGTAATGCTTTTAAAGGATTCTTCAGCACCCTCTGGTGCAAGACTGCTAGCCACGACTTTCATAATCCCACTCGTGCGAACTCAGCGAGCGGCGATGCCCGATTACGATCTATTATTGAGGCGACCCACAACTTTTCGCGGTCTATCTGGCTCTCAAGGAACTCTGCCCTCCACGATCAGGCAGACGAAGACGTTCGACAGACTAGAGACACCGACATCGCGGAGATCCGACTCTATCACGGCATGCCCCATCTTTTGCTTCCACGTGATCAGCATTACTGCTCTCGATCCTTAGATAAACTTCTTTCTGGGTCCGCGTCGACTCGTCGAAGATGGTTGCGCATTGTGAAACAATCCATGGACGATTATCGGAAAGAGAGCTCTCAACAAACTCTAATGACGTCCTTTTTTCCTCGCCAGACGACATGACATTGCACCACATGATATGTATAAGTCTCAGTCGTGCCAGCTATAAATAAATAAATCACTCCGCGGTACGCTGCCGGGTGTGGGTACACAGTACTGGCCTACCGGCTGGTACATGTACATGGTGCGAACCCTATAATTAGGTTACATTTTATTTTATTTTATGAGAATCCTTTGTCCTACCGGCTGGGGCGTAGTATTTCTTGTCCATTGCCACAACTCGGAATTCGATTGCAACAATTCATTCCACTGCAATGTTTTCTTGCACATCGACTGTTCCAGTGTCAGCAACAAACTAGTGCCTCAGCCAAGACGTCGTTTGTCACCTGATCATCCAATCCAGCCATAGATACGGCCTTGTCATCACCCGCAAAGCTTAACCCACCACTGTTGAAGTAGATCACAGTGACCACTCCCATGTGGCATTGTACATCCAAATGAAGGTAGGGACCGTGATGAGACGTTATCTCAATGTGTGATCCGACACGTGACACGGACATCCTCTTGATTCTTTTGTTTTCAAAAGAGGTTTCCCACGGGGTTGTTTACTACACACCCGATCTCGCGTCTCGTCTTGAAGGGATCCTTGTCACCTGCACAGCCTGCACTTATGCTTTTGAACGTCTAACCACCTCACCCTCGCCCTGGCATTTTTCCTCAACACTGATGATTCTCCTGCGAAGGCAGTCAGGAACATGTTTGGGATCCCCGCCTCCGAGGAAGCCCCTTTCTCCTTATCGTTCAACACCGCAGTGAATTTCTATTTGTTGTCGTTGACAAGATCTTCAAGCTCTTTCTTGAGATTACGAATCATTCAGAAGGCAGCTCATGATGAAAAGTTGTTCGTCTCCACATTCCCTGGGAGATGCTACAGTACTACTAAGGCGTCAGCCGTACTTGAGTACTGGTAGTATCAGTACAGTAGTAAGAGTACAAGTTCCAGTGCCAGTGCCAGGTACGAAAACATGAGTCGTGGTCTAACGGTTGTTGTTGTGACGTTATCGGCGTTGGAATTTCGGAATTTCATCGTCGCCAGAAGCTGAGTCCCATCTCTGAACATACGATGTACTCCATACTTGCGTTACAGTGCAGATGACTCTGGACGATGGTCAAGAACTCTTGGGACGAGGTCCTGGGAGAGAAAAACATATTGCTATTCCGATCGCGTCACTCAAACGAAACGCTTCACTGAAGACGCGCAGAAGCGTCGCACTATCATGACGCGAAGCGTTTCACTGAAGACACACCGAAGCGTCGCACTATCATGAGACGCGAAGGGTTTCACTGAGACGCGAAACGCGAAGCGTTTCCCTCAGACGCGAAGCGTTTCACTGAGACTAGAAAAACTTCACTGAGCGACGCGAAACGCTTTTAACCAATGTATCCCTTGACGCAGGAGGAACTCTAGATAGTTTTTAAAGTCATTTCAGTGTATCATTTTTGTGTATGTCTGCAAAGCGAAGACTTGAGATACTGTAAATAGACAAAATATATATGCCTCAAGTTTCATGATACCCAATGGGCGGATCATCGGGATTAAACAATTTTACAGTGCAGGAGTACTCGGATTGCACAGCAAAGAAGCCGAATCCGGCATACCTCATGTCGGCCATTGATTTGTTTTATTTTAGACGCGAAAGGAAACAGTTCATGTCAGATGGATCTTCAGAGAAGTTCCTTTCGGAGAACTATGATAAGGCCTAAACCCAAGTTCGCGTTTCGTGCAAAACCATTTTATCTTATGAATATGATACGTACACCTCCACCACTTTTCTCAGTATGACATTTTTCAATTGCGTAAGGTTGCGAAACTCCGCGAGGTGGACCTGATACAAGTGTCTTTGGTCGGCACTTGGCACTCCCGAACCTTTACCACATTCTCACAAAAAAAAGTTGAGGAACCGCAAACAACTGCAGGGTCCGACCTCTCGTTGCTCGAACATGGACCACGATGACAAGAGAAATGCGGTGAACCCTGACGACGACGTCTCAATGACTTACGAGTACCGTCGTGATCGTAAGAAGGGTGTTGCCGAACAGATGAAAGGGCTTACTTTAAGTGAAAGCGTGGATGGAGTGGGAGAGCACTTGAAGCCAAAGTTGAAGAGTCCGAAAGAGGCGAAGGGCCAGAAGGAGGACTATGCTCAAGGCGTGGATGGAGCGGGAAAGCTTTGAATGTGAAGTCAGACAGTCCCGAAGAAGATGCATTGAAGAGTCCCAAAAAGAAGGGCTTGGAGAAAAGAAAGGACACAGACACGGTGATGAACAAAGATAAGAAGAAGCGCACGGAGAGGAGCACGGAGGAGCACGAGGGCAAGGATGCTGCACCAAAGAGCCCGAAGAAGGACGAGGACAAGAAGAACCGCTCGGAGAAGCGTACTGAGAAGCGCACGGAGGAGGACGAGGGCAAGGATGTTGCACCAACGAGCCCGAAGAAGGACGAGGACAAGAAGAACCGCTCGGAGAAGCGCACGGAAGAGGACGAGGGCAAGGATGTTGCACCAAAGAGCTCGAAGAAGGACGCGGGAAAGAAGAACCGCTCGGAGAAACGCAGCGAGAAGCCCACGGAGGAGCACGAGGGCAAGGATGTTGAACCAACGAGCCCGAAGAAGGACGAGGACAAGAAGAACCGCTCGGAGAAGCGCACGGAAGAGGACGAGGGCAAGGATGTTGCACCAAAGAGCTCGAAGAAGGACGCGGGAAAGAAGAACCGCTCGGAGAAACGCAGCGAGAAGCGCACGGAGGAGCACGAGGGCAAGGATGTTGAACCAAAGAGCCCGAAGAAGGACGAGGACAAGAAGAACCGCTCGGAGAAGCGTACCGAGAAGCGCACGGAGCGTAGCACGGAGGAGGACGAGGGCAAGGATGTTGCATCAAAGAGCCGGAAGGACGAGGGCGAGGATGCGATGAATGTTCACAGCGAACGCCCTCCCTTCGAGCTCGTTCTGGAGGTGAAAAAATTTGGAAGGAATCCTCTCTACGATTACTTGCTTACCAAACTGGATGCGTTTAAGCAAACTAAAAATTATGGGAGGTTGGCTATGGATTGGGATCTGATCAAGATCCCGAAACAGGAACGAATGTATCATCCAACTAAGGATGATTTCGCCAACATTCCCTCTCAAGAGCTGTACGAAAAGCTTATGTTTGGAGAGTCTCAAGGTAATCGTGATGCGGCTCAGCAATTCGAGAAGTTCCTCCTCGGTGAGCTTTACGATCGTCATTCCTGGACTTGCATGCGTCACTTTGAAACAATGATGAAGGAAATCATGACGTATGAAGCATTCATGGAACGGTTCAAGGACAACATGGAGAAAATCGGAGAACGCCATTATCCTTTTGCCCTAGAAAATGCAAGAGCCTGCGCGGCACTTAAGGAGTGCTATGACAAGTACTCGGATTCTACATCGGGATTGCCCAAGCAGTTGTCGAGTAAAGAGAAAAAAGAGTCCGACAAAATGTGGAAGGAGGAAATGGTCCGAACGGACAAGGCGACGAGAAATGCCCATGAGAAGGCAGCAAAGGCACATGAGAAGGCAGCGAAGGCCCAAAAAAAGGAGAAGGAGCGAACTAGGTTTGAAGTTGGAGGTGCTCCACCTCCTCTTCTGAAGAACGTGAAAAAATTTGGAAGGAATCCTCTCTACGATTACTTGCTTACCAAACTGGATGCGTTTAAGCAAACTAAAAATTATGGGAGGTTGGCTATGGATTGGGATCTGATCAAGATCCCGAAACAGGAACGAATGTATCATCCAACTAAGGATGATTTCGCCAACATTCCCTCTCAAGAGCTGTACGAAAAGCTTATGTTTGGAGAGTCTCAAGGTAATCATGAAGCGGCTCAGCAATTCGAGAAGTTCCTCCTCGGTGAGCTTTACGATCGTCATTCCTGGACTTGCATGCGTCACTTTGAAACAATGATGAAGGAAATCATGACGTATGAAGCATTCATGGAACGGTTCAAGGATAACATGGAGAAAATCGGAGAACGCCATTATCCTTTTGCCCTAGAAAACGTAAGAGCCTGCGCGGCACTTAAGGAGTGCTATGACAAGTACAAAGACTTGGATTTGGAAACGGCGAGGGGGCAGACGTAACCACAGTGCATTGCACGCAGAATTGAACATGTCTCTGTCATACTGAGGAGGATCTTTGAATACTCAAGAAATTGCTTTTTGACTGTATGATGCGGTGACACGTTAAGTCAGAAATGGTCGAACTTTCACGAATAATACTTACCCTACGCACATTACCATTTTTCGCTGTTCATTCAATAAACTGCTGGGCGCCAGTCGTTCCAAACCTGCACTTTGCGATGACCGTACTTTGGTCTCAGTACAATGAGGATTAGGCTTGAAGCATCACACACGGTCCTGGTGGCTACTTTCGATTACGCCTGTCCACAAACTTCCAACCGCAATCTGCCATGATACCTTACTCGCGATCTGTCAGATAACCTTGGGAATACTAGAAGGATCATCTTCGTGTCGCATGGGTCAGATATTATATGGATCCGCCTTGCTCGTTTGTTTGAGACATGCAGTCCTCACAAGTTCATATCAGCGTCGGTGTTTAGGCTCTATATCCTCTCTCTACCACCCTCCAAGCTCTTGGACGGTAACCAGCTAAGGGGACAAACCATGCCATCAGACTCCAGTCATGTCCCCCAGACTCGCTTACACAAACTACTCCTTCATGGGACTCTTTTCAATAACTTAAGATCGCCTTCATCCCTGACGATGGTGACAAGTTCAACAACGCGTGACTGGAGCTTCCAGCTCTTCCATCTAAAGAGAATCATAACAGGGGATTGTTGTCGTAGAGGATTGACGGAATGTCAGCTTTGACTTGGATACGTTCTCCAAAAGAGTTTTACACCAGATCAGGACCGTGGAAATAAATCTAATGATTATTGTCTGTTCCGGTGCGTGTCTGTCTGTCGCGAGTCAAGCTTCATGTAAATCGTTGTGTTACGTATGCCGGATGGCCAATATGGATCATCCACTTAACTTGGAAATTCGTGACGACTCCGCAAGATTCATCGTTTCATAAATGCTGCGTTCCTTTCGTTAATTAATGACAAGATTTGCTGAGAACGTTCATTCTGAGGGCTAGTCGCTTCGAGGCAGTGAGACTGCCTGACAGGATCTACTGGTAGTACCGTAGTCGGAGTACCAGCTGAATCGTATTCTGTCCGGTGACCAAACGCAAACATCAGTTTCGGCGTATTGGTGTTTGTATTGGGAAGCTTTAAGCACAGGAATCCAAATCTTTGAACCAAATATCAATCACCTTAGCATCGCAATCATCCTCCATTTGATTGTTGACTCATTCCCTCACGTCTTTCGCGACCAACTCCATCACATCCGTGGTCATATTTCTTAACAACGTCGTCATAAGTCTTTCCAGTTGAGCACGCTCATTCATCATCGGTAATGGAAGTGGATACCGGCGTCGTCATCTGGTTTTCCAAGACCGAGCTAGACCCCA
Source organism: Fragilaria crotonensis (assembly GCA_022925895.1). Lineage (NCBI taxonomy): Eukaryota > Bacillariophyta > Fragilariophyceae > Fragilariales > Fragilariaceae > Fragilaria > Fragilaria crotonensis. Next base: position 109,571 of record JAKSYS010000057.1, on the reverse strand, counting down.
TGACCGTAGCTTTGGACTGCTGTGGGCCGGAGTCCTACCGTTGTCTGCCTGCTCCGCACATGCATCATTCTCCAATACCTTAGTTTTTGTCAGGATTCATCTACATTGTACAAAACATCCAAAGAGTCAACCAATCCCATGCGCCTCACATGCGCACATTTTCGAGAATGCACCTCCCATCACTGCGGCTGCTGCAGACTTTCTAATCTAGATTTATGCTCGCTTATATCGACTCCTTTCAAGAGCGCAGCATTCATCGTCACAAGAGGGTCCCTGATTAAAATGTCAGGCATGTATGCCAGGCAGTCATGGTATCTAGTCGTTCTTGTCCATTGCCACATCTTGGTATTCGATTGTAACGATTGACTCTATCTGATGGTTTTCTTGCACAACGACTGTTCTTTGGTCGGCGACAGAGTAGTGCCTCTGCCAAGTCGTCGCTTGTAACCTGATCATCCTATCGAGCGTTAGTGACAGCCTTGAACAAAAGGCAAGCCCTCCACTGATAAGGCAGATCACAATGACCACTCTCATGTGGCGTTGCTTCTAAATCGAAATGAAGGTCAGGGCTGTATTGAGGAATGATTTCTCAATTGTAATCAACCGCGGCCCTCGTGCTGGTCGTTTCGTTTTCAAATGAGTCGCTCCACCACCCTTGCATCCCGAGGGGATGTTTATTATGCGAATGATTGCGCGTCTTGTCTTGAAAGGCTCCTTGTCATTTGCCCTCTTCAAGTCTGCACAACCTGTCGGGACTCGCCTTGGCATCGTCGTCTTTCAGAAACACGTTTGGGATCCCCACCTCCACGGAAAACCCTTCTCCTTCATATCATTCAACGCCACAGTGTGCTGCTTTATGCTGTCCTTGACAAGATCTTCAAGTCCTCTCTTGAGATTCTAATCATCCGAGAGGACGATGAGAGTTTCATCATTATCATTCCCTTGCGGGACAGACAGCGCGAGAGAAGTGTCCGTTGTCCATTGACATGTGCGCTACTCTTGCAGTTCTGAGTGCTGGAGATCCTGCAGGACAGTAGATATAATCACAGTACTACATCTTTTGCTTGTGTAGCAGTATCGTTATGATATGTCTTTTGATCACAATAGGATTTAAAGAGTGCCAGTACTCTAGTAGGTAGTAGTATGATAGTACGGTACATAGAACCAAAAAAATTGCGGATCTGCTGATCTCACTATAAGAGCTACCGGTAAGGCAATAGACTGCCATTGAATTTTTCGGACCTTTATTAAGTGTATCAATTTCAAAGGTGCTTCTCTATTTACTCGAAGATATGTTCTCACAGCACTGGAGTTCTCGGCAGTTCTCCACTATCCATTACACTAATGGCTACTACTAGAGAGCACATACAGAGGCCTCACGTCGCAGTCAATAATTACTATTCTACTCTCCTATTAAGAGGAGAGCCTCTCTAGATAAGAAAGTTGAAGTCCGCTGCGGCGTTTTGCAGATGGATCTTTTGGATGAGGACTATGACAATCCGATTAAATGTTTCTTCGTTGTGTGCCTATAGCCACACGCGTGTATATACGTCCTTCAAACATGTGTAGTTTCCTAATAGTAGGTATCGCTATAAATGTGTGTTGTCGCAATTGCGTAAGATTGAAAGATATTCTCATTTCGCTGGGTGGATGAGATACCAAGGTTAGCTTTGCACAATACTCTACAGTATAACATCTACCGCCTTCCAACATAGAAGTCACTTTGCACACAAAAACAGATTGAAGAACTATACGCACGCCTCCTGAACCCGCAATCAATTAAACATGGACAAGCGAAACGCGTGGCAGCCTGACGACGAACGCGCTGAAAGATTCGTATTGTCGGACCATCGAAACCGTGATACTCGTGAGAAGGATGTTTCCAGACAAATGGAAGGGCTTACTTTAAGCGAAGGCGCGGGTGGAGTGGAAAAGAGAACAAAGTCCAAGAGTCCGAAGAGAGGCGAGGTGGCAGATGCCTCAAAGACTCCCAAGAAGGGCGAGGCGACTGAGAAAAAAGAGAAGGCCAAAAAGGAGACTGAGAAAAAAGAGAAGACCAAAAAAGAGACAGATACGAAAGAGAAGACAGAGAAGGAGACTGAGAAGAAGGACAGGAGCAGAAACGACGCCCCGAAGCAGGAAAAAGAAGGCAAGGATGCGACTAAGAAGGAAAGAAAGGATGTTTCTCCAAAGAGCCCGAAGAAGGACCAGGGCGAGAGTGCGATGAGCGTTCACAGCCATCGAGCTCCGCTCGAGCTGATTCATGACGTGAAGGATTTTGGAAGGGATCCGCTCCGTCAATTTTTGCTTCCCAAGCTTGATTCTTTCAAGAAGAGTGACGATTACGAGAGATTTGCTAAGGAATGGGATCTGATCAAGGTCCCGAAGCATGAACGTCACTATCGCCCTACTGAGAACGAGTTAGCCGAAATTTCCGCTGAAGAATTGTACGAAAAACTTATGTTCGGAAAATCTGAAGGTAATCAACAGGGCGCTTACAAGTTCTCGGATTCCTTCCTCCGCATTACTTGTGGTGATCGTTCTTCCTGGAAGTGCATGTGTAACTTTGAAACTATGATGAAGGAAACGACGACGTATGTGGACTTTATGAAACTTTTCAAGAACAACATGGAAGAAATTGGTAAATACCATAATCCTTTTGCCAAAGACAATCGAGAAAAACTAGAGGCTCTACAAAATTTGCTTGGTCAGTACTGGGATTCAGCATCGGATAAGCCTCGGCAGTTGTCGGATAAAGAGAAAACCAAATCCGAGAAAATGTGGAAGGAGGAGGTGGTCCGAACGGAAAAGGTGGCGCGAAAGGCGCATGAGAATGCACAAAAGGAGATGGAGCAAATGAGGTTTGACAGCGGATGTGCTCCACCTCGTCTCCTGAAGGACGTGAAGGATTTTGGAAGGGATCCGCTCCGTCAATTTTTGCTTCCCAAGCTTGATTCTTTCAAGAAGAGTGACGATTACGAGAGATTTGCTAAGGAATGGGATCTGATCAAGGTCCCGAAGCATGAACGTCACTATCGCCCTACTGAGAACGAGTTAGCCGAAATTTCCGCTGAAGAATTGTACGAAAAACTTATGTTCGGAAAATCTGATGGTAATCAACAGGGCGCTTACAAGTTCTCGGATTCCTTCCTCCGCATTACTTGTGGTGATCGTTCTTCCTGGAAGTGCATGTGTAACTTTGAAACTATGATGAAGGAAACGACGACGTATGTGGACTTTATGAAACTTTTCAAGAACAACATGGAAGAAATTGGTAAATTCCATAATCCTTTTGCCAACGGTAACCCTGCGGCCTTTGGGGCACTAAAGGACTGCTATGACAAGTATGAGGACTTGGATTTGGCTGCTGCCAGGAAGCAGAAGTAATGACGTTGCGATGCACATCGCACCGAGCACGCCTCCATCTGTCGAGGAGGAAACTGAGGATAAGCAAGAGTCGTTTGTTGACTGTGCAGTGGTGTCAAAATGATATCGGAGCGGGTACTCCAAACCATCATGATATTATGCTGACGCGAGATGCACTACGTGTTTTACATCATATTCTTTTATGTTCGAGAATCATTATGTCGTTCCTTTTTGTGGATTACACAACTTTGGTCTCGCCATTGTTACATCTTTAGGACTAATTTCTGATCCAATCTCAAACGCGTCATACCTGCTGTTGAATTCACTTTTCTAGGTATCAGGTACCGTGCTCCTATGTCAATAATATAACAGGTCCGGCACAGTAGTATTCGTAGGTTTGTTTTCACCACTGTAAATCAAAATCATAATTAAACATGAGCCAAACATCGCAATCATTCCGCGTTTGATCGTAGAGTGGCCAACTCTATCATGTGAGACCAAACCTTCCAAGGCCCTACCTTGGTACCGCGCTCGCTGGGGAGCAGGATTAAACGCAGGGCAGCGACCGGGCGCCCTCGTTGTCGATGTCGATGCGAAACAGGGAGGCGCAGTTCGATAATGAGATGTCACGAGCAGGGCGAGTTTACCTTTGTGAGATCGGAGTGTTTGGTGGCGGTTGACAAAGCTATATCTGGTCCTCGTTACCCTTACGATCCGAGACCGGCAAGAGTGCAGTAGAAGAAATAGAATAAGCTAAGTTTTAGAAGTTGTGAGCGGAGTCCAAGAGGTACTCCGCTTTAAGACTACATTTGGTAGCCAGTATACGTGGGTCACTAGATAGGAGACAGGAGCGACGCGACCACGCGGTGAGTATCGGATGACGGTACGGATAGACGACGGTACCGTAGTCAGCTAGGTGGACTAGTAGATATATAGTCTGGAGATATGCACGAACACACTCCCCCATTGTCAGAATCGTAGAAGGTGACAATGAGTAACAGAAGTGCAGCGACGCAATCGTAGGTAGGTCAAGGGACAGGAGGTGTCCAGGGTGCGCCGTAATGCCCCATCAAACGGCGCACATGACGGTGATGGAGCGTAGAACCAAGAGATTTGGTGAGGGAATCGGCGGAGTTGATGATGCCAGGAATATGTTCAAGCAAAATTTCTCGGTTAGCTTTCCACTCTTGGATCGCGAAATGTTGAATATCAATGTGACGCGATCGCGGAGTAGGTCGGCTGGCATTGATCATGAGGATGGCAGCGGCGTTGTCCTCGTAGAGCGTAGTAGGACCAGGCTGTGCATAGCCCAACTCGGAGAGAATGGAGCGGAGGTACTTGGCAATCTTTGCGGCATGAACGGCAGCTAGGAATTCAGCCTCAGTAGAGCTGGTGGACACAGTTGGTTGGATCTTTGATTTGTGCGATGGGGCCACCACAGAACATAAAACCAAACCAGTGATAGAGCGCCGCGTGATGAGATCCGTAGCGTGAGCAGCGTCAACATAGCCTGCGAGAAGAGTAGGGTGCGCGGGTTCCGGGAAGGATGGAAGGGAAGGATCGGAAGCAAGTGGTTGGAAGGTACCAGCTGGGAGACCAGGAAGAAGAGTGCGGCGCCAATAAATGAGACCCCAGGATTTAGTCATTCGTAGATAACGCGCAACTCGGCGGAGGGCATCGTAATGGATTTTAGTTGGTCGATCGGAGAAGCGAGCCAAGGTTGTAACCGCGTAGCCGATATCGGGACGCGCGACCACATAAGCATAGATTAAAGCTCCAAGGACGCTGCGATAGGAGAAACCAGCAGCCGACTCCACCAGCGCATGTTCAGGACTACCGTTGGCAGGAGCAGATTCGTACTCAACGAACATCTGTTGGAGCGTAGAGGACGCGAGTGGCTCGATGGGTTTCATGTCAGTGTCACGAGTTCCTGCGGCAGACCATCCGTAATGAGCGAGGAGTTTATCAATATAAGATTCGCAAGTAATCTTGATATATCGGTCGGTTTGCTCCACGTCGACACCATTAAATGATGCAAGGAGACCTTCATCGCGGAGATCAATACCATCTTCCCGACAGATTGTATTCACAAGATCACGAGTAGCATCAGGGTCAATGCAACCAATGGCAAGATCATCGACCTGCCGGCAAATGAGCATCCGATGGCCTTTGTAGACGCCGTGGTAGATGCTGCGTTCATGGGTAGTAGACTTGAAGCCATGACGTGCAATAACCTTGTTGACGAATCCCTCCCAAAGGGCGCCGGACTCAGGATGACCTTGGAGGGCATGTTGGACTGGCAGCACCATATCCCGAGACAATTTGGTGCCGTAACGAGCTTCGTACCAATCGGCATATTGATCGTCGATGTAGACGAAGGTTGGCTGTCCCGGTGGCGGCGAGTTGGCATAAGCATTGGTTGCATCAACTTTCAGAGCAACGTAGCCCTCGTAGGCACATAAAGCAAAGAACATCCGCATACACGGTTGCTCGATGCATGATGAATATGTATTCGCCAACTTGAGCATTGGTGCCGCTCGAGGAGATCCGTCACAGCAGTTGCGAGCCTTGCGGGTGCCGTCAGCCTTGTAGGAATAATCCCAGTGCTGACGCAAAATGATCGCATCTTTTGGTGGGAGACACGGAGTTCCATACATCTCTTGTTTCGCCATAGCGTCCAGCTGTTTGAACTCTGTCTGCTGCCAGTCATTCCAATTTGAGAGCCCTTTTAGTTTACGGCGGGTGAAACTACCGAGAGCCTGTTCTGCGACAGTACCGTGCGTTGTCGTGTTGAGGGATCGTACGACAAGCGGCGGGCAAGCCTTAGCGGATGAAAGGTCACCATCCAAAGGAAACGTACCCAAGGTTGAAGTGGAAGGAGCAGACTCTGATAGTATCTGGTTGACTACTCGGAGCTGGTCGACGGATAAGTGCAACGGAGACTCAGTAGACCGATCGGTTACGGGAATGTAGCGGTCGGGAGCAAAGACAATACGAAAGTTTTCGGCGTCAGAGGAGGCGACGACAGCAAGGGCATCGATGGCAGATTGGGCCGTGAAGACAGGTTGATCGTTGATGGAGACGATAAATGCACCGATGTACTTCCGACGGACGTTTTTGATCCGAGATGCAGAAGAATGTGCGATGATATTGGAAACATAGCCACGTTTCCGGATATGGCATTCGGAGACTTCAAATCCAAGATTTGGGTGATCGCAAATGATTGCCGGATTCAATTCGTCGAGGCGATCGAAGGGGTCATCCGAAACCGTAAGATCAAGAGGAGACATATCGACGTTGTCCGGGGAAGGAGAGTCGTCGTTATTGAGTTGTCGAAGAATCTGAACGTTCGGTGGCGGTTTGTCAACAAGATCATTCATGCCCTCATCAAACCGGGCGTGTGTTGCCGTTTTTACCAGGGAGCTCTCCAAATCATAGTAGTATAGGATTTTGAGAGACCGTGAATACCCAAGAAAAATGCCGAGGCGCGAATTGGGTATGGCCTTTCCGCAGCGCGCAGTCGTTGGCCGAACATGGACTCGGCATCCAAAGTGCGCAATTTGGACAAATTCGGCAAAGTGGAGCCGCACATTTCATAGGGGCTGGTCGGACGAGTCCCATGTGGGACAAAATTGTACAACCGAAGATAATGATAGAAAGCGTACGGCCAGAAGTTCGCTTGGAGATTGGCGCCGGACAACATAGATCTTAGCGCGTCGCCAATGGTCTGGTGAGGTCGCTCACCGGGGCCGTTCTGATTCGAGGAGTCAGGACCAGTAACCTCGACAGTGTATCCGAAATTCGTGAACGCTTGGCGAATATCACGACTCTTTCCCAACTCGCCACCTCCATCCATGCGGACATACTTGTTTGGACAGTCAGGGCATTATTGGCAAGCCAATTGTTAACCCAGTCGACTGGAGGAGCTTTTGTGGCGAATGCACGACCGTAGAGACGGCCACTGAAATGGTCAGTGATCAGCGCATAGCATGTTTCACCGTTCAAACCAATCAGATTGTGTTGTCGCTTGGTATTCCGACTGCGCTGTACCATGAAGCCGAAGTCGATGGAAATTCCTTGGTTGCATATGGTGGAATGCATTGTTGTGTCGGTTCCAGCTGGCCGTTTCCGAAGCTTGGCAGCCAGACAGATGGGACAGGATTCAATCTCATTTGGAATTTGGAATTCCGGCATTCCCTTCACAAAGCGGTGCATGGTCGACAGACGCCGGAAGTTGAGGTGCCCCAAACGTTGATGCCAGAGCATTCGCAAAGCAGCTCTGGGCAAGGAACGGACGAGCAGATCAATAGGGGAATCAGCGCCAATATCCTCGCAGACGTCACGATTGGTCAATGGTGATGGCGGAGAGCCATCTGCCACAGTTGGATCCGATGGGAGGACAATCGGATCCGACAATGCCGCAGGTTCCAGCGGAGGCGATGAGACAGGATGAGTGTCTTCGGCAATCACCCCGCACCCATGTGGTTCAGGCCCGTTGTTGTCAGTGGGTAAACCTGGCAACGGGCCTACCGAAAATCCAACAAGGGTGGAAGCTGGCAGGCTTGGCAATACATGCCGTCAGTAGGGTCGACGATGGTTGCCGGCGGCCCGGACTGGTGGTCAGAGCACAAACGGAGGACACGAAGCGACGACGGGACGATGGACGCCGCATGTTGGGCAGCCGTCGGCAGGATGAGAGCTTCAGTGAACGTCAAACCACCGCGCTGAGAGGTAGGCTGAAGAGTGACGTAGACATCTTGGCATCGACGGAGGCGATGAGGGAAGTGAATGAAACCAGCCGAATCCGTGTGACTTGACATGTGATATCCAGATGTGCCGAGCTGTTTAGAAACAGCCGAGTGCGAGATGATGATCCCGGGGATCGTGGGAGTGTGATACGTCCGAATGAATACGGATGTGGGGGCTCCGGCAATTCCACGATTCGTGGTGGGCACACAGAGGAAACCAACGCCGAGAGGATGATGAGCGTGATCGCCAGCATCAAGGAGGCGGACTTTGGAATCCTTGAGGAGTCGATAGGCAAACAAAAGGGTCGCATCATGGACAGTGTTGGCCATCGATCCATTGTCAGCATGCGCGAAGGATGCAGACGTTGTAACATCGTATGTTTCTGCAAGACGACGTAGGACAAAAGGGTCAGGGATTGGCGCGGGTGCTGGAACAGGCACCATCTCCGCGGACGATGGACAAGAAGCATCAACGCCAAGGAGTTCGATAGACCGGATACTGATGGGACCAAAGCAGGATTCGAAATCATCGTCGCCTGTGTCACCGACAAGTTGGATGGCATGTTGGCGATAGCCATGATCCATCGAGTCCGCCTCCTCAGCGACAGCGGGCTCACTTGGAGGAGGTAGATGAGGACGATTCCGTGGTGTTTTCCTGCAGGCTGCGGACACGTGCACCATGTGATGGGGCAGTGGACGTTGTACGGGAACGCGCTGATGCAGCATTGAGGCGGGTCCGGAAGTGCGAATGGGAATTCGCGACTTGAGTGCGCAACGTAGGATTGCGTTGGGCAAGTGACTCTGCAACGATGTAATCCACAAAGCGGTTGCAATCCACTAAAGTATGACCGGGCAGTTGGCAACCGAGGCAGACTTCACTGGATTCTTGGTTGCGTGCAATTGCACGGACGATCAATTCCACATCATCATCGGGCAAAAAGGGGGGATCGTCTGTGTCATCGACGACCGTCTCAAGGCGACGCATGATCGTGGTGGAGGCGGACCGCGATGAAGCAGAGGAGTGGCTTGAACCAGGAGGGTCCCGACCGATTTCGGAAGCATACTCGACAAAAGTAGTGGCCATCTGGGGCAAAGCCAACTTGAAGGGAAGGCGGCCTCCATTTCCAGAGCGTTTGTCGCGTTCGACAAGGCGGCGGAATTCGGAACGCCATTCGGCAGACAGATTGCGAACAGCTAAATCCAAAGCCTCCGATTCCGTATACGTGCGTGTTGCCAAACGTTCTCGCGCGAAGAATTCTTGGAGACGACGAAGGTAGAGGCTAAACGATTCGGCTCGGCGGTGCATCGGAATCGAATTGGCCATCGAAAGGACCGAATGAAGCAAAGGATGATGCATTCTGAGGATGTTGTATATGGCATTGTATCCTGCGTTGGCGGAGGACCCTTCGACAGCTTCCAACTCTCGAGAGTTTGGCGGGAAAGTTTCAGGCCGGATTAGCACCGTATACAGCAGATGTGCCATAAACGCTTCCTGATCCTTGACCGATTGTGGTAACCTTTTCCACCAAGCACCATAAATGTTGTCCTCCTCAACCGATTCGTACGGCGGACACCAGACTCCATACTGCAGACATGTTGAGACAAGCAGCTTATACCAGTGGACGAAAGAATCGTTTTTACTGGAATCAAACTTTGGGAGTGTAATCTTCCGAAAGTCCTTAAACTTTACGTCGGTACTTTGAAATTGTGTCATGTAATCCTTAAAGGTCTCAGCACCAAAAGTTACTTCATCAGTGTATGGATGATTTTTGGTAGGCGAACGGCGTGGGGTTCGTCCACGCTCTTGATCAATCGCTTCGTATCGCTCAGCTTCTTCGTCATATCTTAGTGGTCCACGACGAGGCTGAGTGGAAGACTCGCGTTCGCGATCGGGATAGTCGCTGTATGAAGCATAATCTCGCCGGATGGATGTGCCAGTGGCGCCATGGCCAGTTGTTCGAAGTTCAACGTCAACAGGGTTTCCTCGAAATGTTGCACCCGTGTTGATGGCGGGTTCGTTGTCGCCACGATTAGCCGGGCCGGTGCCGGGGACTGACCTAGGTTCATCGCGGGGCGTAGCGATATCTTCCGACGCAAACTGGACGGATGGTGCCACATTCTCGGCGCCAGTTCTGCTGCTTCTGGATGGAACAGGAGCGACACTGTCGACTTGGGGGACCGGGGACGAGATCGGAAGTTCCGAAACTTGGTCCAACAGTTCTCCTTCTGATACGTTCGATGGTGGACCAGAACGTGGGACGGGTGGATCACCTACAATATCAATGACAGCAACAGGAGCATCTCGAGGGGTTATCTTTTCGACAGCGGTCATCTTGAATCGAACCATAATCGGGATTCGGAGGGTCGAAATTGGCATTTGCCGATTGGCAATTGACTGTGCAACGTAACGTTGCAACGCAGCCGCTCGTAGGGAGATAATCAACCCTGGGCCATCTCGAACTTCGAAAAGCGCGAAACCTGTATCTACCATCTTTTCCCTCGTCGATTCATCGATCCACATCGCATCTTCGAGCATTTCCACAACCACCCCACGGATGATATCAAGGTAATTCTCGAGAAGGGATGAAGTGACAAGATCGAAGAGATCGGCGAGCGGGATTTCTGCCATAGGACAGTTGACGATGTCGAGTTTGACGAGGAAACAGTCAAATAGATGCGGAATCTCCTCAGCGACCGTCATCTTTGGTGTATGACTGAACCACCTCTACCGAAAGATTCTGTTTCGGCTTTATGGGAATGCCCTACACACCACGTGGTATGTCTGGAAGTACCCGGCGAGCTTTTATCTCTTATGACTCTCTTCGGAAGTCACTCGGGATTGAAAAGTTCTTTTTCGGTTTCTGTACTTAGGAAGATCTCGAACCCTAGCAGAGATCTTGGGCTCATAACCTGTGAGACCAAACCTTCCAAGGCCCTACCTTGGTACCGCGCTCGCTGGGAGCAGGATTAAACGCAGGGCAGCGACCGGGCGCCCTCGTTGTCGATGTCGATGCGAAACAGGGAGGCGCAGTTCGATAATGAGATGTCACGAGCAGGGCGAGTTTACCTTTGTGAGATCGGAGTGTTTGGTGGCGGTTGACAAAGCTATATCTGGTCCTCGTTACCCTTACGATCCGAGACCGGCAAGAGTGCAGTAGAAGAAATAGAATAAGCTAAGTTTTAGAAGTTGTGAGCGGAGTCCAAGAGGTACTCCGCTTTAAGACTACACATTTGGTAGCCAGTATACGTGGGTCACTAGATAGGAGACAGGAGCGACGCGACCACGCGGTGAGTATCGGATGACGGTACGGATAGACGACGGTACCGTAGTCAGCTAGGTGGACTAGTAGATATATAGTCTGGAGATATGCACGAACACTATTAACTGGTTAGGCAGTCCGCGCCGCAGCATGAGTTGCATTGTTGTTCCATTGGTGTCGTGGCTTAGATGGAAAGCACACAAGAAGCTCATCATCGCTGTCGTCATAACTCTGGTCGTAACCGCCTTCACATTGTGTGTCAAGATCTGCGTCTGTTCCCATGATTCGATTGTTCGATGTGGAGGACATTATCATGCCACCTCGATCTGATACAGCATCCGCTTCGGACACAGCGTGGTCTATGACTTCAAAGATATCGTCACAAGCTCTGCTCCTGGAGGTTGCGGGGAAATAATATCGCTTGAACAGGCGGTGTGGATACTGTCTCAGCGTTCAATGAGTTCACGGAACCGTTGATCCATGAAAACGAACTGTGCATTCGTTCGTTGAAGGTTGGCGAAGTGAAGTTACCTTTCTGTGCTGCTTCTTTCTCTCCCAAACCAACGCTTAGTGATAATGCCCGGCGCATGTTCGTGCCAGTCATGGAAATGTAAGCCATGTTTGAGCGTCTTGAATAGTCCGTTTCGTAGGAGGATCGTCGAGGAGGTTTAGAGCTTTGGGTTGCCAAGGATTGGATCACGGCTTGTGCGTCGATCTCTGCTTCACGTTTTTCCAAAAATCTACGTGTGATTTCTTGAACGCCAGCACGAGACACAACCTTTGACTTGGCCAGTTCTTGCTGAAGCTCTTTCCACATGTCATCGTCTTTCACGACTGTTTCCAGAAGCTCGGTCTGCTGCATTCTTTGCTTCGCACGAGGAGGAGCGACCGGGGGGGCAATCTCACTGGAGAGGGTTGGAGCACGGTAATTGGCCATGATGTTGATTGCGATGCTGCTGAAGAACGGTAGGTACCTGTCGCTGTGTTACTTCGTTGCTAACTTGAGAGGCGGACTTACTGGAGTTCTGTATTCTGAGATATGAACTTTTCCCGAGTGTGTTCTTTTCTGTGCGAGATAAAAAGCGGACCTTTTCTGTCCTGAGAAGGTCCGACTGGAAAGACGACATTCGCCTCTCACCACTCGAGACTCGAGAAACGCGTGGTATCAATAGTGTGGGTAGTATCTCTTTTTGTGTTGGCAAGACCAAAACGAACCGTTCGAGGTGACAAAAGTCCTTCTGAGGTGGTTTCTGAGTCTTTTTGGTTTCGAGAATGGGAGTAGGATAGGCTACAGAGTACTGTACATGGACTTTAGATTTGAAAACACTGATGACGCCAATCCTTTTAATTCGGCTGTCTCATTCAATGACTATTGTGCCCTCCGGCGTTCTGGAGATGCTCGTTTGCGAGGAAAAGATGTTTCGGGCAAATATGTCCCTCGAAAATGAGTTTTCCTTCACGATTACATTATCAATTTTATGGAGGATAATTGTTTAAGTGAAATTTCGGTACCGCCATCTCGTTGCTTTGGCAACGAACGGCCGACATTTAGAAACCGTGTCAATTGACTATTATATTAAGGACTCTTGCTATGTAATAAAGGAGCACACCGACTTAATTGTTTACAACATAGAGGTGAATCATTTCTCCTGCAATTGCAAAGTCTTCCTCAACATTTAACCTGGGACATGCGGAAACGCACCTCGCTTGACACTTGGTTATTTGAGTCATAGAACCTACACAAGAATTCCGGATTCCTGACTTTTTTTCCTCCAGGCCTCGAGGTGCGCGTGGATGGATGGTACAAGTACCTGGTACGTGGTACCATTGACACCAAAACGCATGTAGGACTTAAGGGGCGTTCTTAACTCAGCAATTTTCGGGTAGGATGGTAGGAGGGTAGGATGATTTTTCGGTTATATTCGTTTTTTAACGTTATTCGACCGTAAAAACCCGGAGAAGATGGTAGGAGGCAATTTTGCATCCTACGGTAGGATGAAACAGGCGTGGAGGCTTTTTTTCATCCTACCACATACAAAGTGACGTCGTCAAATTGCCCTGCACTTTTTATTCCGAAAAATCAAATCTGTAGATGTACATGTGGAAACACCAATGCTCAGACTCGTATTCGCATTTTACATAGGTGACATCGAGAATGAAACACGAATTCTTCGTCACACATGATAGATTTTTAATTATGTAGAAACGAGGTCGTTTTCCTAAGCAAATAAAGTTGGATGAGAGGACGGAAAACCGAGTTGAGAAGGGAGAAGTAGGATACAAATTTGAGCGTTATAATGGTGTTATCAACTCCGTTGCCTCCTACCATCCTACCAGCATCCTACCCGAAAATTGCTGAGTTAAGAACGCCCCTAAAGAGTTCGTGCGTGCTATGATTGCACGTACATGTATGCGTAATGCGTACATACAAATACTCCGAGCTCCGAGTATGCGTACCAGGTACTATCGAACGGAATACTCGAGCAGTCAATGGTCCACGGGTAACGGGTATGCTGGAGACGCCTTTGAGTGCATTAAATACTCCGGAGAGTGTACTGGAGTACCATAGTCCACTACCGATACTGTACAAGTTCTTCTAACGCCTATGCATACAGAAAATGAACTTTCAAGAAATTGCTCCTTCCATTATATACGACTACTTATATAATATCAGGGGGAAAAAGGCCACGAGTGTCATGCCTGAACAAGCCTGATGATATCTCGAATCCAACATTTGATATGTTGAACATGAACTCTCTTCCATTTCGACAGCTCTGCCAAGAGCATGGCGAACGGATTGTTACGCTTGCGACCCATCGTGTCCTTCGCTTCACTTGGCTTTGAGGTATTCGAGAACGATCCTTGAGTCTTTCGTTGCGTGGGAATCCACGGTTAGCAAATCTTGGCTAAACGATGAAGGCCTTGAAAATTGTCCTCGCTGATGTCGCACCACATTTCGTGCCATGAATCCATAAATTGCGCGAAACCTACCATTATCATAACGACCAAGATGGTTTTCGACAACTCGCAAACTGAGGACGAATTCTGGGCAACCTATGCCGCGCAGTCAAAAGCTGATGAGATCGCCACCTTCCACTTCGACAACGGCAAGGCTTGTGACACGAATCGAACAACTGGCAAGCGCATTTATCGATACTCCGATTCTTCCAAGTTACATGCAGAAATGACTTTCAAGGAGAAGCCCGACGCAGATGCGTTGAGCGGCGTAGGTCCCGGAGACTCATATCAGCTTCCTTACCCAGCCTTCTCGTCGCCATTGGAAGACATGACTTTCTGCGGTTTCGATCCTAGCGAATTCATCATCCAGGACGAAGGTGATGGGTCTGGGATGACCAAGTTGGAAAGACTTTCCAAATTCCATGATATGCATATTAGAAGCAAGGCGTTGTTCACTGCATGGGATGCGACCGACGTACTGCGACCACCGTCGTCCCCTATCATCAGGGATGTGAATGCCAAACGGAAGTGGTTCAGCTAAAAAGGATGCAAAGGGGAAGTTGGGAAGTCACGGGGAGCTAGAGGGATAGAAATGAAGATAATGATGGAATAGCGACTTAGTTTCCTTTAACAAGGTTAGCCTCGCAAGGTCCTTCAAGCTGCAGCTGTCGCTGATATTCGCTAGATGTAGGTCGCTTGGTCAATTCTCGAAGTGCAATTGTAGCATACGATGAAGGTGGCAAGGTGAAGCCCACCACCATACCAAGATGACTGCGTTTCTCCGTTTTGCCGTCGATTTCATCGACACTCAAAGTTTCATTGTTAAGGTTCATGAGATCTGTGTGAACCAGGGGCTGCAATGGATCGATGTACTCAGATATTGTGAAATCAACGTCAGATGGTCTGCATATAACTTTGCGGTAATCGCCACCGAGACTGAGCTCCCGATCCCTCACGTTTTCAAAAGATTTCTTCTCAATGCCCCATTCCACAAGGAGCGACTCAAACATCTGGCCAGTCTCGTTTTGAGGGAATATCACTTTTGTTCCCACTAGTGGTAATACGACGTCCGTCAGCGCGAAGGTATGAGCGTCGACGTCGTCTTGATTAACAATATGGACGCCCTTGCCCTTCCTGCCGGAGGTCCCCGACCCACCATTTTCCTCATTGTCGTCGCTCGTTTGCACCAGGTCGCCGACACAAACCTGTTTCCCGAGTTTCTCAATGCGACTTGAGGCGACTTCATTCCAAATAACACTCTGGACCGCATGGAGAAACATGAGACGCGTATGTTTGGGAATATGAGAGAATGCCTTGCGATAGTCGAGAGGGTCTCGCTTTAGACTGTGGAGAAGTGCAACCTCGCATGTCATGAATCGTCCCATTTGCTTGAGAACCTCGCCTGCACACACCCTTTCGGCTTCCTTGCGTTTTCCTTCATCATCGGAGATCCCCTCAAACCGACTGCACCACTGCTTTCGAGCGTCGTTGGTTCTTGGGAATTCGTCTGTTTTCGGTCTCATTATCATGTCGATCGCGCCTTTGAAGTTGTCCTTCAAAATCTCAATGCCGACTTTGTGAGTGTCGTGGTCTTTACCGAATCTTTGCATTCCAAAGTAGTTGATAAAGCCATTTTGCTGGAAAGCTTTCGCCGCAATTTCGATGTGTCTCTTTTTCTCCGCAAGGTCTTCGCCTTTCGCATCGATGTTACGCAAAACGACGTCGAATCGATTCCCTTGAAGCATACCAAGAGTCAGCTCTTTGTCAACATACTCGAAGTTACCGACACGAATAACGCTGATGTTTCCGTAACTCGAATTACCCCCACCACTACCTCGCGAGTTGTTGAATGACATAACGTCTTCTGGTCGTTTACGATACAGTGTCAAAAACTGGCTCGTCACCCCTCGCTTATCTTTCATTCCAGCATAACCAAGTCGAGCCTTGCCCTTTATGCGCTTTAGGATATCCTTTGTTGCGGATCCTGTGTCGATGTTTTCCTTGTACAGCACAAACTGCAAAAAATCAGGTCGACCTTCTGGCCACGAGTTCTTATTCCTGTCGGTTCGCGGCTTTCCAACTCGGTCGAATTTGCCAAAATTAGGAGTCTCCCGCTCGAAGCGCTTGTGCCAAATTCGAATTCGTCCCTCGTGGGTGTCGCCAACGGCGTACTGCGCCAAATCGCTCCTGATCCACTGATGAATTGCCGTTCGAACCTCCTTGGTTTCGACTGCAGGCAGAAGAACGAATTTTCCCATGTCCTCCACTTTTCCATCATGGCTTTCCCAATATTGCAGCATCTTCACAACCTCGCTCGCAGACTCCTCTCCGACCCAGGCACTCAGCGTGGTGCGGCTTGACTCGAAAATCTCCTCTGGCGATACACCCGGTTTGTCGTCAGTGTCGGCATGTTTTCGTTTCTTAGAATTTTCCACGGTTGCGTCTTCGTCGGCTGCCGACTCGTCCTTTGGAGGTTGTAAGGACGATAACCGAGCCATTTTGCCATCTCTGTTGACTACAAGTGTATGGTTGGACGTCTGGAAAAAATTTTTACTCGCTGCACTCATTACACTGGATACTCCCTTACCTTCGTGTACAATGAAATCTGAATATCGAGCTTTCACCACGCCCGCAAACCCGGGCTCATCCGAAAGATAGACTCTGATTCCCACCCCCTTTTCGATGTCATCAAATTTGTCCGTCATTGTGCTGGTGGACTAGGTTGAGGGGTGTTGAGATGCTAATTGAGTAGCACTTTGAACTTATCAAGGAATGTCACCCAATGCCTTGTCCGACTGTCGAGCATTGTCATTCAGCATGTGTTCTACTTCATAACTGTAGATCAGAGGAGTCAAATGAAAGAGAATGTAGAATGTAGCATCGGACCAGAGCACACCAAACCACATCGTCCATTTGATTGCCAAGATTTTCGCGCGGTTGAATGCAGGACCGGCGACCCGCGAGCCGGCGATGCACTTCAGATTTGATGTACTGTAGTACTGTAGTACAACAGTATCTGGTACGAGTACTCTACTCCTACTAGAGAGTGAGTACAAGTACCAGGTAGAGAGTAGATTCCATCGCACAATATGCATACACGGAAGGGAACGTACTCTACTTCAGTACAACAAGATTGTACTGGATAACAGGTGGTCAGTAGTACTGTAGTACAAATCTACTTTGAACTCTGAAATTTGAATTATATAGGAACCGGAAAAATAGATCGACGAAACCTATCCTCATTATGTTTCAGAACTCTAGCAAAGTTGGTTGCACTACTGAAGATTGTGGGTTGATTTGGTTTCTACCACTACTTCCAGTCATATCAATAACATCATAATGCCCAATACAACCCTGTGCTCCTTCTTGCGCATATGCTGTTCACATGTTGGTTCAACATAATCACAATTAGACTCTGCCACAACTTTGAAGTGTTTTCCAAGGATAGTTGCATGATTTCCGATGGCACTTATCCCCCTGGGGTCTGTTGAGGTTATGGTTCACCTTTCCTGTTTGGCAACGGCAATAATTGATCCAAGAGTTTACTATCCACGACTCGCCATTCGCCGCATTCATGCTTCGATTGGTCTGTCCGTTAGCCGAACTTCCTCTGTCTTTCCGACAAGAATCGAAAGGCAATATCAAGTATCAAGCACACTTGTGGGACTCGGCATCATGACAACGACGACTTCCTCGTCGAGCTCAACTCAAGTCGGCGTCGCAGTCCATGTCTACGATGACCCTTGACAACCGAGGAGCGAGATTGCAAGGGCGTGACAGATTGTAGACGTTCGCCCTCCGGCGTCCCTAGGTATCGCCACACGCTCTCTCATCAACGAGTTAGCGTGCCTTCCACGCTTGTAGGTTCGATATCAGTATGTGAAAGGCATGAATTCAACGGCGAAGGTTCGCAAATCGAAGGTACCACGGTGGAGGCTCGCGAATTGAAGAATGCTTTCACAAAGCTCACTTTTTCCCAACAAGAAGAGACACCATGGACGACATCGAATCACAAGAGCCTGTCTCCGCACTGAATCCTTCTAGATTCGTCCGCAATCGATCCTTGTTCGCCATCTTTGACATCTGCCTGCTCTTACTGAACTCATTTTGGGCTCATGGACGAGTTGCCCGGGCGATCATCGCAGTACCAACCATCGAACTTGTTCCATTTGTTCGGAAACTTCAAAACAGCACCCAGGTCTATTCGGATGCCCTGTTGGCACAAATTGACGCCGACAATGCTATCCTTGGCCTTGAGATCAATGCAACAATGGAGCAAGAAATCAATCGCACTGGAGGTTTGCTCTCACTTAACGATGATAAGGTTCGCTCACGCCTTCATGATGAAACTACAACTCGGTATGCCTACCAGCAGCAGGTGGTCTACCTGCAAGCCTGGTCCAGAGTGGGTAACGAAGTGCCCTATTATTCCAATACAACAAGCGAGGATGCCTTCTTGTTGCAAACAATGCTCAGTCTCGAGAATGGTGCCATCATCGAAAAGTTGGCTGTGGATTCCATCAGTTTGTCGGACCAAGTTGCGGCTCGATACGAATATGACATGGAGTATTTATACAACAAGACTGCCGGGCTACTTCCAACATTGATTCCTAACATTTCTGCATCCTTGCACATCCCTGATTTGGATGTCAACATCCGAGAACGTGTCATCGAGGTATACGATGAGCTGATAGCCGAGCTGCGCCCGGTACGAGATTATATGTCTGACGTCTATGAGAGACTATCACTTCAACTACTCGAGACTGAATTAGCATTTGATGCCATGGCCGCTAACTACGAAGTCTTGATCAGAACCATTCGCCAATTTTATGCGATCTTGGACCGCGTCGATGTGATTGGCCTACCCGTCATTCCTCGCCTTGACCTTAATGCCATTCCACCTCCAAACTTTTACCTCCCGGAATCGGTTGCCTTTCCCGAGCTCCAAGTCTTCTTGAAACCCTTCGATGACGTTCTGCTGCATCTCGAAACCCCCTTCGATATCTTGGCCTCGGATATATTTTCTCTTGTCAACTTAAGCATGGATGTCAATGCTAATGAAATCATGGCTGCTTTGATCGACGCGTTGACCCCCGACGATTATTTTCCACCTTCAATTACATTTCAAGGGAGAACCATGTCGCTCCCAGATGCTTTGCTCTTGAATAGCGAAATCACCGCAAATTTAACCCTCCAGGCCAATCAGCTACCAAACCCAAAAATCATGACTGAAGTGCCAGACATTTCTATCCCAGAAACTGTTTACGAATCTCAAAACTTCGATTTTGCTCGACCTGTTACCGATCTCTTTTCATTGTCGATACCCAACCTCTGGCCTTTCGTTTCGGTGCTCCGCGAGATAATTCTCTTTATCTGGAGTCACTACCTCAAGATTGAAGCATTCGTCATCAACATTTACCGTGCCCTGCGCCGCGCCTTGGAATATTATGAGGGAACGGCGGTCCCACTGCCTGTGATCGACCTAAGGACTAAGGCCGAACAGGAGGACGGCGTGCAACGAAAACGAAGTAAATGCAAGACCATTTCGACTTATCTCTTCCACCCCCTCATCGGGACCGTGGTGACGCAGCTGGTTCCATTCGCTGTTTTTGCCGCCTTTGTTTTTGCTGGATACAACTACTACGTTGGCGAGTTTCATCCGAACTGTGTCATGTCCAACAACGGCACCAGTATCGGCAGGTTTGTAGTTGGTCCGTTCCTGTATAACCGCGCCCTGGCGGCTGGTCAACAGCATGCCATTGATATAAGTATTGAAAACCACCTTCATGTTCAGAAACAGTGTCAAATTGAAAGCATGAGCACCTACGATGCATACCGTCGGCAAGTCGTTGATTATGAAGGAAGCCGCATCAAGACATTGCGTGACCTGCAAGGAATAAGTACAATCAGCGATGCTGTCGATTTGCATGCATTGTGCGAGCAACATGAACTCGCTTGCTCCGGCGAAGATCCCAACATGATTTGCCCGATTCTTGAAAATGGATCAGTTGTCGGCAACCCTTGTGAATTTGTACCTACCAACCCTGAGTTTACCACTGTCACATTGGAAGCTGTTGACTTCAGCTGCAGCTCAGTACCGGAAGGTGAAATAAGTCTGAAGGGCAAGAGAGACCGAGTGCAGAAAGAACTTTTGGTGGAGGAAAACTGGTGCGTGGTGGAATGGTGGTTTCTTGGCCATCTTTGGCGCATCGCCTACGTGATCGCCGGCTACACGCTACTCTTTCAAGCCTTCCGTTGGACTATTGACGGTCTACACACATTTTTCTGGAACATGCTGCGACCAGAGTGGTGGCAAATCCTGTGCACTGCCGACCGGGATGGTGTCTTTACGCAGCCCGAGTATTCCGATGAGAAAGCCAAAGCAGACGCCATTCGAGAATGGCAATTTGGACACAAATGCATTGGAGTCATCAAATTGGTGGTTGGACTTGGTATGCTGGCGGGTTGGGTTGTGATTTCCTTGTCAACGTGGCATTTGACAATGGTCCCACCATGGCATTCACAAATTGAAGGCATAGTCTAATCATGGAATTCATGGCGAACCACAGAAAGCCAGAAGAGGACAGCCTCGAGCTATAACCAAATAGAGATGTATCTTTAAATACAAAGTGTCGCGCACATCAAACGCAATTATATTTATGAGGAATACTCTTTGGCAGGAGCAACTTAGGCATTGCTGTCATTCTTTGAAAATCGCGCTGACCTGGTGCTTGGTTTGAGGATCTGAAAGGTACACATGAGATTCTCATCGACTGAAATCATACCCCCAGCATTATCGAATTCTCCGCAATAATTTGGTGCCGAGAAGAGGGTGACCAAACGCCGCCCCGCGAAAAACTCATACCCATCCTCCACCACTTGATGAGCCCGGACGAGCAAATCCAAATCTTGAGTTTCTAGAAAATTGGTAACGACATCAGCCCCAAAGACGAATGACACCCCGCGATCATTCTCAGCCCAACCCTAGTACGTTTGAATTCAAAAATACGAGTGAGTTGTATGGAACGTCTAGACGCAAAGGGGACAAGGACAGTGCCCTATACGCCGTCGCATTGGCGTAACTTTACGGGAACTTACAGTGGTCTTTGGGTCTGGATCACTCCACAGTAAATCACACATAAGGCCGACATTCGGGACATCACAGGGTCGCTGAAGATCGGCAATTTGCTGCAATGATTGCAATTCTGGGGATAGTCCCCCATGCATACACAAAATCTTTTCATCTACCAGAGCGCTAACAGGTAGACAGTTGAACACATCCGAAAAGGTCTTCCATAGCTTGATTGAGTAGCGCCTCTTACACTCGTCGTAGAAACCATAAATACGGTTGATACCAGCGGATTCATGATTACCTCGGAGGATGAAGAAGTTTTCGGGGTATTGAATCTTGTAGGCCAACAAGAGACAGATTGTTTCCAGCGATTGCTTTCCGCGATCAACATAGTCGCCTAAGAAAAGATAGTTCGTTTCGGGCGGAAAGCCGCCGTATTCCAATAGCCGTAGTAAATCAGTATACTGGCCATGAACATCACCGCATATCTTTAACGGAGCCTCTAGTTCCAAGAGCATGGGCTGTTGCAAAAGAATTGGACGAGCTCGCTGACACAAAAGTTTAATCTCGTGCTCAGCGAGGGATGCCAATGTCCCCGGAGGCGACCCACGTAAGCCTAGTAGGCGTTGAGTGATACTGACAATGGCCTCGTTTGAAGCATCAACGATCGGTGGAGTGGAATCCACCGCATGCTGCATCACCACTTCATTCGCGTCTGACGAACTGACTTCCATTGTCATTCTGATTCGAGCTGTTATTGCAATTCCTCTCTCCTCCGCCTACGCGCAGCTCACCTCGAGGAGAATAAGCGAAAGTAAAGCTGGCACGAACCAACGGCCTCTCTACTCAGTTCGGTCACGCGCTTTGATCGAGACAGTTGCAAGTTGCGAGCACCCCTTCCCCGCTGCCCCCAATCCTGCATCCTGCATGCGCAGCAAACATTCTGGTGTCAAACTTCAAACGAAGACGGACGTCCGTCGAACGGAACGACTGGGAACAAAATTGAAGCGGAATTCGGGTGACAAATGACAAATACGCGAACACAAGCTGCGTCTGGCGTCTGGCGGACGGACTTCGACACTATACTCATCTACGGTAGGCACGTATACCTTGTACGATGTACGATGTACGATGAAGTACATACTCTAGTACTAGTACAGTATACTCGACACAGGAGTCTGAGTTTATGTTACATAGACTTGTCGTCTATCCATACAGTACTTATACTCCAGTACCGCAGGACGTACCCGCTTTAACAGTCACAGTCGGACGACTCTTGAGTCTTGAGAGTCTCGAGTCTCGAGTCTCGAGTAATCTTCTACTACTCAGCTAGAGAGAGTACTGGAGTACTCCAGTACTGGAGTACGCCAGAGAGAACAAAACTGTCGGAAGTACGGTAGTACTGGATGACTGTGTACGGAGTACTGTCAGCAATATGCTTTTGGGCAGGTCCCGCAGTTCGTCGAATACTGGTCCCGACTCCCGACTCCCGACCCAGCAAGCATGAGTTCCGATACCCCCACAAGCGGTATCTCGAAAGCGTTATGGCAGCACTAGTGGGTGGTTTTAACACAAACATATAAATGGAACTAAGTGGAATCAACCGAATACACTACCGGTATTGATGTCATCGTCGTCGAAGCCTTCGTCGTCCACAAAGACGTCTTCGTCGTTTAGCGCGAGCTCGTCCATGCTCCCGGGCGAAGACTCGGAGCCTTTTCGTTGGATTTTTCGTCTAGCACGACGTGCAGGCAATTGTCTTACTAATCCTTCATTCAGTGCATCGACTAAAGTATCGCACTGAATCCAATCAATACCATGTATTCTCGAGAAGCTTGGCTTTCCACTGTTCCCGGCAAAAGCCTTCTTCGTTCGATCTAGCACTCTCGACGTGACAACACGAGAGAATCCCATGCGCTGCGCTTCTTGAAGCCTCTTGTCAATCACAGGAACAGATCGGATTTCACCCAATAAGCCCACCTCACCGACAAAGGCGGTGTCACTACGGACCGGGATGGAGAGCAAGCTGCTCACCAACGCTAACGACACAGCCAGATCGGATGCCGAACCTTCGTTCTGAGACGCGTCAAGTCGCATGTTCCCAACGACGTTAAGATAAACATCATATTTTCCAAAGAACATGCCACATCGCTTCTGAAGCACACCAAGAAGGAGTTGGAGTCTATTGTACGCGAATCCGTTGACAGTCCGACGCCCTTTGCCTTCCATGTTCGGTGTTACGAGTGCTTGGATCTCCACGGTCATAGCGCGCAAACCCTCTAGGATGATCGAGATGGCACAGCCTTCAGAATCTTCCGAGTCGATGCGTGTTGACAAGAAGAGCGACGAGGGATCACTCACTGGCTGGAGTCTGCCTGATGTCATTTCATAGACGCCCAACTCATCCGCCGATCCAAAGCGATTTTTGGCAGCTCGGAGCATGCGCAGATTCACACCTCCAATGGTTCTATGATCGCCTCCCTCCAAGTACAAGACGCAATCCACCATGTGTTCTACAGTTCGCGGTCCAGCCACATCGCCATTTTTGGTCACGTGCCCGACTAATATGATGGGAATCCCAGTCGATTTGGCAAGTCTCAGAAAGAGACTGACGCATTCGCGCACCTGTGTGACTCCTCCGGCAGCTGAGGCTCCGCCAGATTCACACACCATTGTTTGTATGGAGTCAATAACTATGAGGGCAGGTGGTTTGGCCTTTTGTCCTGGAATCGCATCGGCCACGGACAATTGTTGATTGGGATGATATGACGACACGACTTGTTCGCAAAGCGTGTCGACATGTGTTTCACTCAATAACCAAAGCTCCGATTCGTGAATGCCCAACCGCAACGCACGGGAAGCAATCTGTTGTGCGTTCTCCTCTCCGGAGATGTACCAAACCGGACCTGAGGACCCTGAATCATTGGAAGGTCCCATACCGATCCCAACCTGGGGAACTGCCAGAGATGCCACAGCTCCCGCGACTTGCAACATGAGCGTACTCTTTCCTACATTGAAATAATTATTAGCCAGTACTCGACGCAACAGCGAAACTCGGCATGAACATGTAGATATTTGCTCGGTGCAAATGACTTACCCACACCTGGATCACCTCCTAGGAGCGTCAACGAACCCGTCATGATACCTCCCCCCAGTACTGTGTTAAGTTCCTCATCGTTCGGAACCAAGAGTCTCGTTGGACGACGTTCCGAGTCGTGATCCCCAGCTTGGTCTCGTTTCACCTGAGAGTACACATCCGTCACTCGCACGGGTGCATTCTCATAGTCTCCACTGTTACTTCCCAACCACGTGGAGCGGGAAGCGGTGCGCTCACCTCCCCCAAACGATGGTCGGGAGGGTGATGCACTAGTACTGCTACTGCTTCGATGGACTTTGAATTCTTGCAATGTGTTCCATTCGCGACAGGTGGGACATCGGCCCATCCACTTTACGAATTCGGATCCACAATTCGTGCAGACATGGACCGATGCCGATCCGGAGGATTTTGTTGCCATGGCCTTGCGCTGATTAGGAGCTGATCGACCGCCACGTCCCAGCATTGGTGGTGGAGTGAAGTTTCGAGTATCCACATTGGGAAAGTCGTCGTCTTCGTCATCATCATCGTCTTCCCCATAATTGCTGTTGGCGAAACCCAGGGAAAGTCGACTTGTCGTCAATCGGATGTGTTTCGAGCATACGCTTGATGATGAAATTGATGACGATGATAAGCTGGCTTTGGGATGAGGAGGGTGTAAGTTCTGAAAGTTCTGAAACCCTTGTACAGTTGCCAACGTGAGGGTGACCAGTGATAAGATCGTTCGCACTCGTTCAAGCGCCATTCTGTTAAATCGCTGTGCTTTGTCACTATTGGCTCTCAGTCCGATGATATCAAAACAAATGGTAATTCAGAATTATTCGAAGGCATGGATAAAGCATCTAGCAGTAACATCTTGCATCTCGTTGACCCTGCATGTTTCCATGTCCAGTGTGAAAATTCCGTGCGACAAAAAAGACGACAAAATGTTGAGACGCCATATCAGAACAAAAAACAACACCTAAAAAATTGTGAAAAGTGCGATCTGTAATGCTTTTAACATTCTACCTAAATCTGTGAGGATTGCTTTCCAATCATGATGCTTGCAAAGTTACAACATTGCAAACTTCATCAATTTTTTTTCGGAGTTCGCACGAGTTTGTCGCATGAAAAAAGCTAGCATGCGACAAAAAAGCGGATTTAAAAATATAGCACTCATTACACCAGTGTGAACATCGCCCAAAACACTCAAACATACGACCCAGACTGGGTTTTTTCTAGTACAAATAGCTCGTACGCCGCATAATGTTGCTCATTGCATCCATCAACAACAATGTTGCTGCGCTAAGCGCTAACATTACACTATTGAATATTGCACTGCTGAAGCAAACCATTTATCATGATACTTCTTCCTCAATAAACAAGCAAGAAGCAGCGAGTGCGGGGATAGCAGATCCCTGGAAGCAAAGGTCCGGCTTGAAATCTCTCGGAGCAATCTCACGGACAAGACACTGAAAAGGAAGAACCTCTTCAGGTAAGAGGATCTCACGCAGGAGAGCAACGGTTCCTGCACGGTCTGTGTGAGGCTTCGTTATTCCTGCAGTGGCTGAAGCAGTCTCGCGAGCCGTCTTGGTGGGTGCAAGCTGGTGCTTACGAGAAGGAGCCTTAGTCAGTATTAGATTTACGACAACAAGGCGTTTTGTCCTTATGGGTCAATCACCCAACAACAACATCATCAGTAGGCACATCCTCATAGTTAGTACTTCACTGGCATGTCCGCTGTTGAGACATCAGAGGAGGCACCAACGGATCCCATGTCCATGTTTGCAGGCATGATTGTCTCGGCTGTGGGATACGGCCACAAAGGCCCAACACTTTGAGATCCTCATCTGAATCCGCAGAAATGGACATGATGACCACCTTTTCTTCCCAATCACGGTCACCATTGATGCAGCCATCGGTGCCTGACATGAGTAGAAACACCTTGAGGAAGTTGCAATCAAGAGATTATGATGTTCTTGTTGTTGTTCGCACTTTGCAGTTCACCAATTTCTTGCTTGTACGGGGGTGTACGACACTTCTTGCCGTAGGTAAAACCTACAGAGTATGCAGCACTTGACTTCTAGTAAAAGGATTGGGTGCACAACTGGTCTCTGGAATGCATGCAAGGGGCAACAAACGAACTTCAATTGTAGGCATCAATGAGAATCGCTGAAAAACATTTGTCGCACGAAATTTCTCGCTAGCTTTTTTGTAGGACAAAAATTTTGGGATATCCCAAAACTCGGAAGAATTTTTGTCGCATGCCATGCGACAAAAAATACTGGGGTTAACATCATTTCGACGACGCTACAGAATACAGAATACGGAGTAGTAGTACTGGAGTACAGCCTGTGCCTTGAGTACGCTACTACATCGCGTAACTTTCACTGCACTGTAATACGAGAACCACCCAAGTAGGGATAATGTACTGGAGTACTATTGTACTGCTGTGAAATAGTACTTGTACTTATTACCAATTCCTACATACTAGTTTGTCATATTGAAATCTACGGTAGAAATGATGGTACTGGGAATTGGTGGCTTACAGTAGATGTGATACAGTACTTGCACGAAGGTCAATTCACGAGAAATTTAGCTGTCTCAGCATAAGTGTCGTGGAAAACGTATCTTATCGTCACTTGTCACTGTCACATCCGGCATCATTCTCGGTTCTCGGAGTTCGGAGTGTACCCACACAAGCGAACATTTGAATTTTGGCGCGGAATTCAGTTCTTGAATCGCAAATCGCGACGGATCTCCCCAATTACAAATGAATTTCATTAAGGCTCCGTATGGTGCTTGTAGTCCAGTATAACATTATTCCCAACATTAAAGTGTTCTTCAATCCGCACGCTACAAAGGCAAAAACCGTTTCCTTCCCTTGTCCCAATCGGCCTGCGGTGCGTTCGCTCTCTCACTCTGCCCGTCCATCACGATCGCATTCCTTTCCACACAACAATATATCCAAAACATGAATTTCGGTCAACGTGGTCGAGCGTTGGTGTCTGAATGCCAACATTCCGACGCCACATCCCTGTTGCCGTACAATGACGAATTGGTCAAGGGTTGTTTGGAAGAAATCACCTTTCACGTTGATGAGCTAACGCATCTGGTCGATTCCATTGAAGGAGAAAAGCCATCCCTCCAAGTTCGCCCTTCCCTCATGTTGCACGATGCTGCCATTCGACGAAACAAGCGATGTTTGTTGGCGTACATTTATCATCGAGTCAAGTATTTGCAACACGAGTGCAATAGCAACAAGCATCGCAGTGACAGCATTCAAAAATCGCTGCTTCACGAATCGGAATTGGATTTCCTGCAAGCCTACGAACGTCTTCGAGCCCAACAGGGGGTCGAGACAGGGGCCAACATGACTTGCCAGCAACGATTGCCACCGACAAGCACGTGGATCCAAGTTCGGGTATTGGAATCCTTGGGAACCATTGTTTTGACAGAAACGGGAGGGACGGCCAATCTAGAACTGGGGACACTACATTTTCTTCCAGCGCAAGATGTGGAAAGTTTCGTTCAACAGGGATACTTGGAACACGTGGAGGGAGAAGAAGCCTTTTAGTGAGTGGAGGATTACTAGCGTAGTAGACCATAATGTAGACCAACCACTAGGACGACACATGTCGAGCTGATTCAACCTGATGTTCATGGGTGCAAGAGTATTACGAGGACGTGGTCCTCGAGTAGTACTAAACAATTACTATACAAGTAGGGATTTTCAGAATCTCTTTCTACGAATACAGATTCGCTACATAGTGTTCCACCTGCCGTTCACGAGCCGGTATTTTCCCATGCTGCGTCAAAATCGATACAACTTCGTCACCAGTCTCTCCGTGCGCCATGACCTCCAGCACTTCCGGAGTTCCACCGGCCACTCCGCGACTGGCACCAATATCCACACGCCACGCCTTTCCTCCCAACGCTGCATTAATGCGAGATTGCACTGTATGGCCCATGACCATGCGATCGGCCTGCAATTCGGCCAGGCACCCGTCGAGGAGGGCCTGGGCGTCAGGTCGCGATGGTGGACGGTCCGGCGGAGAGGAGAAGGCCCGCAGCCAGACGGGTGAGGATTCGCCCGTGTCATCCTTACCACCTCCTAGGCATGCGGGCATGGTGGAGGATGTCACTTTGGCACGTTGTTCAGCATCTTTCAAGACCTGTTGGACGGTAAAGTATGTACCGAGATTGTTGTTGGTGTGGAGTTGGGCTGAAGCGACGAACACAAAGTACATACGATGATAGGTGTGAGGAGGCGGCATAACAACAAGAAAAGGCAGAAACATGTACGTGACTCACTTTGTTGAATCCATTCTTGCGCCATGCGATTCATCCCTTCCAGTCCACCCCAATCTTGAAGATGCCGTTTCGTCAAACCAGCATGGACGCACACAGTCTTTCCCACTTGGACGGAAACTTTCATATTGGCCAACAATGGCGAGGCTAGCAATCCTCCCGGTTCAAAGGATGCCCATCGAGCCGGCTGATTCCCTGCGAACTGCAGTCTCCACCGATTCGTCTGAAGTGACGCATCGAGGGACGTTCCGACGGCGTCCTCGTATTCGGCGTCACCCGTCGTGTATTGAAAGAGTCCTGCCGCATTGAGAGCCTCGTGATTTCCCCACAAGAGAATAACACGGCCACCTTCGGCGTCGGCCTGACGAGAAAGTTCGGTCAGTAATGAAAAACATTGTAATTCTTGTGATCCACGGTCCAAGACGTCACCACATTGTACCAGAATGGAGTCTCCGCCAACCCAACGATGGCCGTCGTAGACTCCACTGATGGTTAAGAAATGTTTCAAAGCATTTAAATCACCGTGAACATCTCCAAAACAAACGAGTCGTTGGTTTTTTCGTAAAGGTAATCGATCTTGATTCGTACTGGGGAGTTGATATTTGTCTTGAAGAGAAGTAAACGACGAAAGTTGTGCCGTCGGATCAATGTTGGGCACGGGGACTGCTCCCGCGCTGAAAAGGCGAACGAGAGGTGCGTGGGAGCGGCAGGAGGAGGCTCTTAATGAGGGAGCGAAAGCTCGAACAAAGCTTATTCGACTCGCCAACATTATCATGGTCAGGAGGAGCGTGCGACGGGCCTTCATCAACGATAGGAGAACTTTGCCGAACCAAACTTGTACGGAATCTCGACGGTTCGTACGAGTTTCGACTGACAAACTGCTTGCCGTAGAGGGTCCAATCAATCACTCAATGGGTGATCTGTATCAGTACCTATACAACGGCAGAGAGCTGATACCGAACTTGACGAATCGCAGTGTACCTTGCACAACGAATGACTGTATCCCTTGTATTAGTGTGCGTTCGCAACGTTCCAAGGATGACGCGTTACGCGGCTTTAGCATTTTACGCGTAGACAGTAGACACTGCATCTACTACCTGGTACCAGATGAGATGCGACTATGCCATAGTGTATGCGAAGAAAATCAAAACACTCATTTTTTGTTTGCTGTGGCGATGTCCAAATGCAACAAGGATGTGGTGGCTGTTGGAAGTTGGAAGTTCGAAGTGGTGGACGAGATGTTTGCAGTTTGCACTTTGCACTCTCTCTATGCAAAGGATGTATGTATGACATACGGTGTTCTTCGTATGTTATCAGTACGTCAGGATTCTATGACGTGGCAAGTGGAAAACTTAATGTGGTCGACAGTAGACTATTGGAACACGTAATATACTGTACTACAGTATCACATATCATTATCTACTGGAGCATGGAGTACAAGTACTACGAGAACAAATACGACGTACAAGGTCTTCATACTTCATATGTACGTGTGGTTCTTGGCACATTTGCCATATCCACTTGGCCGAATTGTAATACTGTACCTGGTACTGTAGCGATCATAGCTACCTGGTACCTGGTACTGGAGTACTTGGAGCTCGGAGTACTGGGCAATGTTTCATACGTGCGCCAGGTACGTTTGCAACGGTAGGGAGGCTCCCTGTGTGTTTGCTCTGTTCTCTGTTCGCCAGTTGCCATAAAAGTTGAGCTGTTTCCGTTTGGCACTTTGGCACTCAAACTCTCAAACCTCAAACCATCACATAGCACAGCACACTTTTCGGCGTGATCAACTCGAAACTGTGCGCTAAAGATCCTAACTCAGGGCGCTGCACATTGTTGATGAATCGCATACCATTTGGACTTACCGGTAGTAGAAGTTCGAAACTGGACGGAGAAATGGCCAGGATAAAAAGAAATCGCTGCACCACAAACCCGGGCGGCACGGCGTTTGTTGTGTTGATCCTGTGCATGATCTGCGCCACAGGAAGAGCGTTGCTGATTCCACAAAGGGTTGTGCCATCCATGCCTGTGTCGACAGTACGACGTGTGTTTCCAAATTTATGGGAACAGCAGAAAGAGGAAACAAACGTTGGTGCGATACCCTTCATTATTGATAGGTTGGGTGATCGACCAGCCGACCATGTCTTCGATGAAGTTGCCGGCATGTGTATTGATGTGTTTTTCAATAAATCACGCACCAACCCTCCGTACGTAACAATTTGATCTTTGAACCAACCAGTGCTCTTGGTGCCGGTTTCCCATTCATCACGACACCTCGCATCGTCAATCTCGTCGATCCTCACACAACCCGTTCCTTCATTCCAATAGACCATGGACACGGGTACAGCTAAAATATCTGTCTTCCATTCAAGCGGCAGACTTGAGACGACGAAAACTCAACACCAATGACGACGCTTCGCCCGTCGCCATGTTTGTCGCTCGTCGCGTTATACCCATGAAATCTCCCGAGGTGGCTCAAACGACACCTCTCATTTTGGATCTGGATCGCATCGAAAATTTGGACATTGATCTCAATACAAGAGGGACAATTGATTATGTTCGTGGTGATGTTGTGGGATTCTGTGAAGTATCCGAGCGCCCCTATGGATTGGGAGATGTTCCAGGTGCCACAAGAGGCAAGAGACAGGCGTCGAATGGACGACCAAATCCGCGGCGGCCATTCTTAACGAATCTGTCCGTCACTAGCGAGGCACGTAACAGTGGGATTGGCAGTCAACTAATGGAAGCGTGTGAGGCAGCAGTTGAGAGCTGGGGAGGTGAAGAAGTGATACTGGAAGTGGAAGCGGATAACAATCGGGCCCTGGAATTCTATCAGAAACGTGGTTACAACATTGTCTTTTCGGATCCTACCGGTCGGAGGTTTACGACGGCGGGATTCCTTCTAAGCAAGGAGCGATGTATCAAGGTTTGCATGCGAAAGCCACTCGATGGCAGTGCGACAGCACCAAGAAAGTTGGACTTGGCAATGTCGACCAAGTCAGCCATGGGGGACTTATCGAAACTTTTCCAGTCGTTTCGCGAAAGTGTCTTTAGTTGATTATGGCGTTTGCGATGAGCTATCCTTCTTTTCTAGGTCTTGAGCGGGTAAAGTCGTCGTATTTCTTGTCATTTGAGTGCGATCCTCGTGGATAGTCAAAGCAAGCAATGCTTTCTCAAACTCTTCGTCGTCGAATTCACCAGTCGAAGCTGTTGAATTCCTCGACACCAACGCAGTTTCTTCTTCGATATGGGGAGTCGATGGCACTGAATTGGCCTGCCTCAGACCTTCTGCTTCGTCAGCGTGAACGACGAGCTCATAATCAAAAAGGATATCGCGGAGTTCCTCCTGAAGTTTGTCAGACAATGGCTTGGGTTTCCTTCGAAATCTCCGAGCGCGGCATTCGGGATCATGGCAGCCCTGAGTCGTCTCCATGGTGGTAAAGTCAATGGTCCACATAATGTTGTTACTTTTGTGGGGTCTGCCGATGGATTCACACCAACGGTTGCGTACCATTTGATATGTAATAGATTTTGGCATGCTACCATCGTTTTCTACAGACCATCCCCGAATCGAACCTTGCACGCCACCTCGAGTCGCAAGGTCGGTGAGCACGAAGTTGTCCAAGACTGGAAATGGAGACCTTCCAGTTTTGACGGACGTGTTAGTTATTAGCTTCGGATTAGTCGAACCCACAGCACTAGACTTGAAGGGTGGGCCTGCTTCTGCATCGGCAAGGGCCTTGGCAGCCTCCGAATCCTCCAAAATCCGAAAATTGCACTTCATGACATTCATGGGCACCACAAGCGTGGCTGCTAAAGCGTCGGCATGAGCCGTCCAGTCCACAGAGGATTGAAACCTCTGTAGGTCGCGTTTCATATCTTCTCCCTTCGAATAGCAATACAAGTGAGCTACAGATAATGTTCCGGAATTACGCTGGTTCCTTTCAATACTTACTAGCTCCTCATTCACGACTGTGTCCTCCTTGTTGAGCAGCGCAGGAGCGTAGAAGCTCTCGTTCCCTATGGGTAGTGCATATTCGTTCGTCGATGCCAGATGCAAAGCGGCAGAGGCGGGCTTGCCGAACTTCGACGAACCCATGATGCGAAAGAGTCGGTTGCGCGTATACACTCCTAAGTCGATAACACAACTCTTGGAAGATATGTCGTCAGCTGCTGTCGTCACATGCTGATCTTCGGTCTTTGGAGAAGCATTCGTAACAAAGAGACATTTTGCCAATGTGCCTCGTTTCATCTGTCCCGTTGCTAATTCTTCGGCAAGGCGTCCAACAAAGACCCGCACAAATCGACCCGCTGCAGTTGCATCGGCAAATAGTTCACCATTCGGAAGGTGGACAATCCAGTGGCAAGAAAACTTTGTCTCGGTGGAAGAATCCAATTCCACAATTCGATCCTTGGTCAAACCAAAGTCATACATACTCTTGAACTCATGAATCAGTTCTTCCATAAGTTCTTTTAGCAACAATTGGCTGTCTTCCTCAGTAATGTGAGGATTCGCTGCCTTCGAGAATTCCAGGTCGAAATAAAGTCGACATGGCATCTTCTCACGAATCAGTTCATAGTAGTGTCTTTGTTTCAGATCGCATTTGCGCCAATAGTAATCCATAAAACGTCCCAAATGCCCGACAATGTATTTACGTTTGCCTGTAGCACTCTTTTCAAAGGCAAAGATGCGAGGTTCCATACACCATAACGCAGGTAGAGCAGAGTCCTCCTGTAAGACTTGCAAGTCTCGTTCTCGAATAAAGTCTTGCATGAACCGATGCCGTAGACTGGACTTTCGAGGTGACAAGTCCTCTTCATAGTCGGAGTCCCTCCGTCGTGTTCGCTTGGGTTCATCGAGGGAGGAGGAGGACAAACCTGTAGAATCTCCGAGTGTCTCCACATCCGAAACGTTCTCCAGATCAGAGCTCGTTCCTTGAAGCTTGCCTAAATGCTCCACGCATAAACGATCAAGATCTTGCAGTGCGAGTTCTTGAAGAGGCCATGTCTTGAGGGATGTCACTTCCTTGAACGCAGCTCGCTTCAATTTGTTCTGCGAGCTAACGTGCTTGCGTTGCTCTTTCACGACATTGGTTGCCGATTCTTTCAGCACTTTGTCCAGGCCTCGAGGTCGCCGATTGCTGCTAATGCTATGAAATGCTCTGGGTGGAATCCCTTCTTGGCGAGGACGAGGGGGCAACTTGCTGTCGTCGTGGCGCCAGGAGCGACTTTCATCCGTTGTCATTGCTGCTGCATCATAGAAAATGAACCGTCGTCGATTTGGGATTTGGGATTGCGACAAGTGCGCCGTGCCTTTCCTTGAGTGTAGCAGCTCTACAGCACGCAGCATAGTAGTCGCACTGTAATACAGTACTAGTAGTACCAGTACTTTAGTATTTAGTACACAATGTTATCCGGTATTGATGTCTTACAGAGTTACAGTACCAGGTACCAGTTCCCTGTACACTGTACATGTACAACTTATCAGTCATTTGACTGTAGCGTGTATGACATACAGAAATATCATTGAGCATACTCCGAGTACAGGCATATCTTTATCTTGACACAAAGTCTGTCCTTACAAGGTTCGCCATCATGACCACTCCAGTATTGTCCGGAAGCCTTTGGTCTCAATCAACACTCTTGACTCTATTGTTAGTGTTGCTGCCCCTTGCTCACGGAGGAATACGCCGCCTTTTTCAGACATGGTGGGCGAAACTTCAATTAGTGTTTGCCCCTGCATCACCCACCAACGACGGAGAATCACCGACTGTTTCCGCCCTTTACATTCACCCCGTCAAATCGCTGCGGGCCGTTGAATTGGAAAGCTCCAAGATAGATAATTGCGGCTTTGTCAGGGATCGACGTCTCATGCTCGTGTGTCCCAGTCCACGTCCCGTCTATGGGTTTTCACCGTCGGATGCCACACATCGATTTATTTCGCAGCGTCAATGTCCCGAGCTGGCGACTGTAACAGCAAGGTACCTGAACGACATGTTGCTTCAGCTGTCTTGGAAGGAAGTGAGTATTACCGTTTCCCTTCAATACGACACCACAAAACAATCCGTGTACCGTGCCAGACTTTGGGACAACGTTGTCGAAGTGGTGGATTTGGGTGACGTTGCAGCCAAGTTTTTTCAAGATATTGTGGGGTCTGACGAATCATTCAAGAATATACGTTTGACCCATCAAATTTCTACACTACATGCTCCAGACAAATATGTACCACCTGAAGCGCGAACTCTCTGGGGGCGTTCTCCCGCGACCTCTCTCACGGATGGCTTTCCAATTTTAATCGCCTGCGAAGCATCCCTTGACGAGGTGAACCGACGTCTCCGAGACAAGGGAAAGGACCCTATCCCCATGAGTCGCTTCCGACCTAATATTGTGATTCGAAACACCAAGGCCTTTGAAGAAGATTCGTGGAAGATAATTGAGATTGGTGCGACGCAATTGCACATTGTGAAGGGATGCCCTCGGTGCAAACAGTCCTGCACAGATCAAATTACAGGCCAGGTGTCTGATGAACCATTGGCGACACTGGCCGACTTTCGAGCGGTAGGAAACTCAAAGAGCGACGTCTACTTTGCTCAGAATGCAATTGCCTTTGGGGATTCTATATCTGTCAACGATGTCGTCAAGATTATCAAAATTGGAGATCCAATCTGGGACAAGGGGGAGTGAAGGCTGAGTGACGCAGTATGCAGTAGATCGACCTTCAGACGCCATCTTCCAACAATGCGATCCGCGAGAACTCAGGTTCTTGGCTTTTTTGTTTGGCTTGTATTTTAATGCGATTAAACATCGCAAACTAACCAACACGGTCATCGACAACATGGTTCAGTGTTCACTATGTCAGCATGTGCTTTACTTCGAAGGATTCACATTAGTCAACCGATGCCAAGAGTTTCGCTCTGAAATTCCAGGTACCCTGGTAAGTGTACCGTAGGTACTGTAGTCTATCGTTGGAACTGTCGTTGAAGGACTGTACCGGCATAAAATTCAGCTACAGTATACTGTAGGATTACTGTCGGTAGTACCGTACTTGTACTCCAGATTCCAGATTCCAGATTGCAACGAGTCGCCTGGATCTAATCGTGGGACGAAGAAATGATTGTCACGAACATTCGAGAAGATCTTCCGCGGAAGCCTTCAATTCAATGTGAAGGACAAGGAAATGATACTGGTGGTCCTGCTGCTCCTGATGACCGCACATAAAGTGCTCGCAGATCCTGAATCAATCAAGGCTTGCGAAGCTAATATGAACGCCGTTACTACCACGTTAGTTATTGGTGCAACGGGTGCGACAGGCAGACATGTTGTCCAAATGCTTCTCGATCGAGGTCAAAAAGTGAGAACAATCGTAAGGTCCAAGGAACGCATGGAAAAGCTTTTGGACGGAGACTTCGGTGATCGCCTTATGATATCAGAGGCATCGATTCTAGATTTGAGTCAGTCCAAATTGGATGAGCTCACCAAGGGATGTGATGCTGTTGTCAGCTGCCTAGGCCACGTTCCCGATTTCAACGGCATCTGGGGCGAGCCTCGCAAGTTGGTAACTGAAGCTGTGACACGCCTGATAACGTCAATTGGTAGCCAAAAAACAAAATTCATTCTCATGAGTGCTGATGGCGTCGCGAATCCAAACGGTAATGACGATCGTCGTCCTTTCTTGGAGAGGCTCATCCTGGCTCTCCTTCGGAGTCTTATCCCGCCAATTGCAGATAATGAGGCAGCAGCGTTGTACGTGCACAACCTTGGCAAGGATACCCCTATCGAATGGTGCGTTGTTCGTCCCGATGATTTGATTGATGGAGATGTTTCAGAATACAATTTGACACCGAAACCATGCTTCGGATTGTTCGGAGCTGGAAAGTCAACGAGGTCTAACGTTGCTCACGCCATGGTCCAGTTGATCTTGAATGACGACGACTGGGAAAAGTGGAAGTTTCAGATGCCAGTATTGACCAACGCGATCATCGCGAAGGAAGAGAAATGAAGACATGCTTGTACCGTACTAAAGGTTTAATATATCATTTGACGAGGAATCTGACAGGAATGCCTCTGAGTGCTCTGGAGTACCTGGTGGTCGGTTGCGTAGCAGCTATTTTTGTGCCTTAGATTGTCCATTTTCTGAAGTATTGTTGTGCAGATGTATGGCACACTCGAGTAGAATGTCGCCCTCGCGCTTGAGATCTTCAACCTACTCACTGGTATGTATCAAAGAAATCCGTAGTACACGATTCGAAATTGGCACCATGCTGCAATATGGGAACAAGAAAGGTCGAGGCGCAACAAACAACGCAGATCGCGATCATCGCTATTCAGGAGTCCCAACCACAACCGCGTTATCGATAGGTAAAGCGTCATTGGACTCGTCCTCATTTCCGTTGACAGAATCGTCACTGTTGAACCCAACATTAACGAGCGCGAAGCCGATCAGAACAAAAAGGGCACCACAGATCGACCGTACGTTGACAACATTGTCATGTCCCATAAACCAATCACTGAAGAAGGCTAGTGGAATTGTCAGACCCAGACCGACGGTGGCGACTGTGGCGCTGGTCAAAATGACGGCTCGCGCCCATAAATAGTCGGAAAGCACATTGTCCAACATTCCTTTTGCAACTAGGTATCCAAACACTAACCAAGTCAAGTTCGTCATAGTTGTGGATGACGAGCTTACAAACATGAGGTATACAGTGACGGGTAATAGAGACAGCCCGTTCACAAGACCGATGTAGCCCAGAAGCAACTGCATGGAATACGAGCTCTCATCGTGCGGGCATAAGACTCGAATCATGACTGTATATGTACCGTATCCCAACGCTGATAGCAAGCCGAGGAAGTCGCCGATCATGGCATGGCCTTCAAATGGATTGCCATGTGCTCGAAAGTGGGGAGCGGTTCCAAAATGCCCACCATGTAGAGATGTGGTATTGTTGGAAGGAATGTTGTCGCTGTCATTACCAACATCGGACCATCCGGTCAGCGCACTACCGACCACCCCAAACATGACGCCCGAAAATCCCAGGAGAGAAAATCTTTCGTCCCTCGAAATAATCGCGAACAGAAAGGTAAAGAGCGATCCTGTACTTGCCAAGACAGTCGATGAGGTAATTGAGGTATACTTCAATGACGCGTTGTAGGCGAAATTGCTGATGAACCAGACTGGGGCGATTTTCAACGCTATGCAAAAATGTTGCCAGTGACTGAGTAGTATAACCTTTGTGCGCCGATTGTCGGGTTCGATGGTGAAACCATTCTCTGCTGGAATAGTAGACTGCGAAGGAATGTGCTCGTACGAGTCGTTGGTTCTCCAGGGAATAATTTCATCGTCCAGATCAATGCCCGACGAACTCGAAAAACAACATCTCCGCCACCTCTCCCATATCAACCGCGACGGTAGGAACACCACGAAGAGAGTTGTTCCAATGTACGTTAATAAAAATGGAGAATCAAAGTTCTCGTCTGTGTATAGGAACTGCACCACCATTGACGAAACGCTCCAGATAAGTGTCACCAGTACAATAAAGAGCAGTCCGAGACCGTAGGTCGAAGTCATTGATGTCATCATTGAGGTACAAGTCGTTTTCAATCGCAATGTCCATCCTGGTCGGCAGGGCACAGTAACGAGCATTTGGAATGAAAACGAGTTGTGACCTTCGTTGTCGAGGATAGAATTCTACTGGATAAGCCACGTACCGGTGAGACAGTAAATACTGTCGTTGGCGAACATTACAACATGTAAGAGATGCGAAGTTCAGACGGAATGTCAGATTCGAGTCAGACGTGAAATCGGAATTGATAGCACAACTGAACTGGGAAAAAGATTTCGAAATTAATCGCACAATGGAATTCCAAAAAGTCCAACATTCCAAGATTTCATCAGAGGCCGACAACACCGGAAAGTCAGTGGAAAACATTTAACAAGTAGGAGAATGGACAGAAGTCCATTATAAAAGAGCTGCTGGTAAGAACAGGACAGAGTCCCGAGGAAGGAAGAAGGCTGGAGAAGGTTCTGGAGAGACAGAAAAGGGAACCTGCTGCTGGAGACGAGTTTATTTAGAACCTAAACTCATAACTTTACTTTGCTGATTTTGTCAAGGCCTGACAACTGAAGTTATCACCCCATAACCAGAGCAGGTACAGGGGTACTGCACTCACAAATATCTGGGATCCTCGATACGTCTTCACATGGGAAGTGGGAAGTCACGAAGTGGCTGCAGGACAGACAGATGACTGGGCTGGATGCTTGTCCATGACTGTCCAGCTGTCCAGGCAAAATATTGAACAAGCATGCAAGTAGTATTCCATGATGAAGCAACAGATACTCAAACACTTTCCCACCTACATGAAAATATCAAGACTCTATACTCACTTGTCTGGGCACAATGCTGCACATTTGATGTGATCATTCCTCCTATGATACCATCTACTTTCAGGATGGTAATACTTGTAGTAGAAGCAAGGTGCAGATTGCTCATGGCACTCAGGTACTAGGGCATTGGCCTTTCACTTTCAAGCCAGAGTTTCTTTCCCCTGACCTGTCTCCATTCGTGAAGAGCTCAAGCACTTCAAAACTGCGCACATGGCAAGTTTGTAACCATCAAATGCTTTGGATAAGCACTTCCAGGACCCCCCTAGTACTGCTTGATGTCCTCGTCAAAAGCATCTGCTGTGTTGTGGCCAAGCGCCGTGCAATTATTGCCTCAGAGCATGGAATGAACCAAGCTAATATGATCAATACTGAGCTTGCAAATATTGAGCCAGAAGCCGTTGTCCGTTCAGCAGCCAATAGCACTGCATTCCTACTCGGCTGTGTGACTGTACTTGCCAGGAGCCATACGGCAACCTCGACAGCAATTTTCCTCCGTGGGAGAACAAACAACTTCTCAGTGATCCTGGCTGTTGTGTTCAGCCTTTTAATCAAATGGAAGCAAGAGAATTGTTCCTGGTACTATGCTGGGCCTACTGCCTGCCAGTGGAGTGGCCATCACCCGCCAGTGTTACTGACATGATGAGGGACCATATTAGCCACATCACAGAGTTGTCACAAATGTCAAAAGAAAGGCCCAGATTCCAAGCGACCACCCAAGGATGACCACGGCAAGACTCCTCAGACCGGAGTCACAATGTTGATGGCTGGGATCATAATGATAGTGATTTTGATTATAACAACTTCAGAAGTGCCTCGCTCTATCCTGCTATTTTGCTGAAACAATAATGAGTGGACCACCTTGTATGAGCATCAGGCAGGGCAGTGCCGCCAGCTAAAGCGTAGGAGTATGGAGTAGGGAGAAAGGCTCCGTGGGATGTAATCACAGCTGCCAGACCAGCCAGAAGAAGGAATGAAGGAAGTTGCTGCATAGTATGCTCAGGTTGTTGTTTTCTAACGTTGCTAGTAATACATGACATTAACCCTAAAGCTCCTGTTCTTTGGGGTTTGGGTGAAGAGGAATATTGTCATTTCTTAGGATTGAAATGGTATTTAAATTGATTCATCTTCCATTGTTGCTGTATGCATTGAAGCAGTTGCATCAAAAAGGTTCCTGCCTTGACTGTTTTGCCATGATGGCAGGGTCAGTCTGGCAGGTTGAGTACTAAGGAGTTATCCAACAGATCATCCCACCATCCAAACAAGTGCTCATTTGTTATGTCTATGCAGTTGCTGCACCAGTAACAAAGGAGACTCCTTTTGTGGTGTCAGAAGAGTAGACACAATTTTTAGTTAGAAGATTTTTAACCAACGTTCTGTCCGTCGTCCGTTTTATTAGTGAATCTGCACGAAGATTGTCAGCCATCCACCATGGTGGAAAAGCAACGCCCGCGCAGCGGTTCGAAGTTCTCCTTGAAACCTCAAATTGCTGCTGCCTTATCTGCCTTACCTCCATTGGGGTACAAGGCTCCCCCCCCTCTGATTGGTGGCAAAACCACATCATCGGACACCTTGGCGCTCCGCGCTAGAAACTACACTAAAGCTTACAAAACGTTGTCAGTCAAAGACTGGAACTCATATGTCGTCTTCGGCATCCAACAATTTGCAAGCCCATCTAAGTATCTTGCAACTCGGGATTCTGAGTCTACGCTCGAATACAATCTTCGATTGGGACGATACTATCGTCTACATTTAGAGCATAAAGCTCCAGTCGATAAATTCCTTATGGCCCAGATCGTCGGTATCGAAGCTGCTCTCCAAACAACATTCCCAGGGTACTTTGATATGTCTGTCGTTGAGATGGACGAATATCTTCGTAATCTCAGTCCGGAAGATCGTCAAGTCAATGATGAAGAGCTACTACCGTTCTCACCGCCCACTAAACTTGACACCAGCTCCCAGCAGGATGTCGAAATGACCTCAGAGGCTTCATGTGCCGGAGCCATCAAAGAAGCACCTCTTACTGAGCACTCAAAGGCGGATCCTAGTCCCTCCACCGCCACAGGCATTCTCAGCCCAACTACACAAGAGTTTCAAGACATTGTGAAATCTATTCCACTGCTCGAACCCGGTTTGCCCTCTGCGACAATTCCTCGGATTCGCACAAAGAAAGGACAACATTCAGTGACTCCGTCCGCACAAGCAACGGATACAGATCACAAAGGACCAAGCAAAGTGAATGCTCCCGTTCGCATCGAAGCTCGTTGGGCTCCCAAGGACTTCCATGCTCTGAAAGCTTCGACAGCACAGATGTATTCCAGGCTGGCACCATTACTGTCAACATTCAACACCCAACATTCCTGGATGATTGAGTGGCAAACGGATCAGTTGGCACCGGATCAGACTATTTCTCCAACTCAACTATCCAAGTTCCTAAGTATTCGGGTTGTTCCTGTGACTGCGCAACAGTGCTTTTATTTCAGCTTTCGAGTCAATGCAACTGGAAAGCAACTCATACAGGTCCTACAATCCAAAGAACAAAAGAAAGCCAAACGTGGCGAGAATATGACTTTCGATCCCTCGTATATCCTGGCCCACCACGGAGAACCGGTTTTCATAGGTGACATTCTTTTAAAAGATGCATCAGTGACTCAGCGCACTCATTACTTAAAATACTTACGTACTGAAGTACTCTCGGCTGCAGTCCCTGCGTTTGACATAAAAATGCGCCAGCACAAAGATCCGGCAGGTAAAAAGACACCAATCCTGACGGTTCGCTGTGGACGCAGTGTTGCTGTCGAGGTTGCTCAAGCTCTCAGCACCGCACTCAATGGTACAGGCTCTAATCCAGAGATTTTTATCTCCCGACTGGCTCTGGGAGCAAACCAGATAAAGAAAGGCGAGCATGAAAAAATCTATAAAGTCCATCACGAATATCTGTCAGACATAATGTTCATTCCTTTCCCTGCAAGTCGTCAGATTGACCTCCAGGTGATCGAACATCTTAACTCGGGAGAAACTGTTACCCGCTCCCCTCGACAATGGGCAAAAAGTCTTTGTGATAAAGATGGTATTCCCCTCGAAGTCGATTTGGAAAACGGAACAATTGATGGATCCGCGGTACTCATCACTCCGTCGGCATCTCATCACCAAACTATTCTTGAGCTACAACAGTACTGGCAACGCCAGAACCCAGCCCTCGCTCATGCCACAAAGATGTATCAGGACACCGTACTGGCGGATCCCGATATCCCAATGACAGTATTTACAAAAAATATAGATACTATTCTGGCGAAGAAGATCAAGAAGCGAACTCCCTCGGAGCGATCAGATGATGCAGCCACGTTTTTGTCGCCGGAGTCATCTATCACTGGCGCTACGTCAAAAAGTCCTAAAGGACCTATTGCTTGGAAAAAACCACTCCAGGAGACCATACAACGTCACGAGTATCACAAAGCATCTCGAAAAATGAATAGTGGTAACCTTCGAGAAATACAACAGCAGCAAAGAATTGATCACCTTGAGGCGAAACTTGCGTCCATGAGTACCACAAACTCGAAGGCCTCATCGACCACTGAGCAACAATCAAAAATGTCCCAATCCAGAGCGTCCAACACATTGTCACATCTTTCTGGGAATTCCCCAACACACACCATCGCTTCTGCACATGCTCGACTCGATGGAATTGAAACAGCGGTACTAAGCATTCAAAATATGCTTACAACCCTGACCGCAGGCAACAAGCAAGAAGCTCCATCTTCTACTACATCTCCTCCGTCTCCGACACTCGAATGGCCTTCTATTATTGCTGATAAGCCAACCGGCGAGGTGATGGGTGGCATACAACTCTTCCCTGCCACCGGCGGTGAAAGTAACACGGTAGCACTCTCACTCCTGAGTACTCCCACAAAAAACAACC
This sequence comes from Fragilaria crotonensis, assembly GCA_022925895.1. NCBI lineage: Eukaryota > Bacillariophyta > Fragilariophyceae > Fragilariales > Fragilariaceae > Fragilaria > Fragilaria crotonensis. The sequence goes on along the minus strand of JAKSYS010000057.1, from coordinate 66,486 downwards.
GACCTAAACGCCGTAAACCAACGGCCTCTCCCGACTTGCGCCTTCAATACAACGACTCCATGGGCTCAAGCGGAGAAGGATCATTTTGATCTTTGGTGCACTAGTTCTGGCTCAGGTGTTATCTCCCCTCGGAGAAACCCATCGAGTCAGTCTTCTTGGTGGTGATGGACAGTGCTCGTCATCACTCCAAGCCCTCAGCTCTTCCCTTTCTGTCAACCAAACCACTCGCACTTGCAATAGTACCTTGCTTGATTTTTTTCCTTCGCTTCATGAACCAGCAGCCGTCGTGGAAGATCTCTCATGGGGCGATTCTATCAATTCACATCCAGAAGAATGTCATCGTATCTACTTCCAAAACATTGATGGGCTTCGACATGACGCCGATGAAATTGATCTCTATGTCTCCAGCATGGCTCAATTTCATGTTAGTACATTTTGTTGGGCGGATCCTGGGCTTGCCTTCTCAAATATGAATGTTCGCCGAAGTCTAACTCAACCTATTAGGTCCCACTTCAAAACCGCTCGGAGTGCCTTCTCGTCCAGTGTCCTCCCAATAGACAAAACTAACCGATGCAGCAGCTACCAACCAGGCGGTACCTTCATGGCAACGACGGGCAAATGGGCCACTCGCAGCACTGGAAAAATTCTCGAAGATACAACTGGATTAGGAAGATGGTCGGGCCTTACTTTTCTTGGCAGGCGGAACAAAAGGTTAACAGTCCTAACGGCCTATCGCAGCCCTCGGCAACAACCACAAGCTGGATTCGGCTTCTATGACCAACAGTATGCGCTATTGTTGTCACAAGGAGTCAAGAAACCAAATGTCCGGAAAAAATTCATAACGGACATCACTGCCCTCATCAATGAGCTGCAATCGGCGGGTCATGAAGTACTCGTCTCTCTTGACGCCAACGAAACTCCAGGACAGGATTCCTCGCATGGCATCCGATACCTTATGGAAGAATGCACTCTGACCAATTTACACTGTTTGGGTCCATCCTTACCTCCGGCCACGTATAAATATGGCCATGATAGAAAGATTGATTATATGCTGGGAACCCCCGCGGTGGCCCAATGGGTTCGACGAGCTGGTTACCTGGCATATGACAACGGCATATTCTCCAAACATCGCGGCTTGTTTATCGACCTCGATTTTACAGAACTCATGGGAGCTGTCGATGCAATTACTCCCTCCCCAGCCAGAGGCCTTAATTCGGAAAATCAAGTCTCAGTCGACCGCTACCTGGAGGCGATAAAAACATATTTCACTGACCACAAAATTGAAGGTCGTGTACGAGACCTCATCACGGTTGCTCCCTCCCTATCTCCTGATCAATGCAAAGAAAGCTATGATGCAATTGACAGAGATGTTACACGTGCTATGCTCCACGCTGAGAAAGAAGCCAAACGACCATCAGGAAAGTACGCGTGGTCTCCAAAACTAAGGGAAGCTGGACTTCTGGCAAGATACTGGAATCTCAGGCTGAAAGCATTGGACAGTGGAACTCAAATGTCCTCTGTCCTCACTCGATTAAGACAACGTTTGCAATCCCTTCACATTTTGCTCGTGGATGAACTTGGTGACACATTGGCTCTCGTCAAAACTCAATGGAAGGAGGCTATGGCAACGCTAAAAAAGGTACGCGACTCCGCGTTTGATTATCGTGCTACACATCTTCACTCGAATTTGGAAATGCATCAGTCTTTGCCAATAACAGGAAGAGATAACGCTGCTGCCAACAACAATAAGATACGAAGGATACGTCAACTTCTAAATACAGAGCAGATGAGGAAACCATTTCGTGCCATTTGCTCCTCTACTTCTGCTACACGACCTGCCGGATTATCCAAACTGTTCGTTCCTGTCGGCGTTAAGAACAACCAAGTTGCGGCCAAATATTGTCAACCTGATGGAACTCTATCCAAGGCTAACCTGATTCAGATGGCGCAAGCGGACAAGCTCTCGGTTGAATATAAGACTCTTTTGGATTGTGATGAAATAGAACACGAACTCCTCACATATAATCGAAGCTGGTTTCGTCAAGCACAGGATACTCCCTTTGGACATGGCGAGCTGTACGAGATGGTGGGATATGATGGACTAACCGAGGAGGCCGACAATATAGTATCGGGCTTCTGTATTGCCCATATGGGTATTCCTATGACACGAGAACGCCAAGTTTTTTTGGAAGAATGCAAACGTCCTACATCAGTGGTGGACATTAAATCCACTATCACAGTCGATGAATTCAAATCTAACGTGAAGAAGTGGAAGGAATGCACATCCACCTCCCCTTCCGGACGCCATCTCGGTCACTACCGTACAGCCATCCTGGACGATCAGGTTGCCGCTCTCCATACGGACATGTTAAATCTACCGATACAGTATGGATTTGCGCCCAAAAGATGGACCCAGTCCGTCACTCCAATGATTGAAAAAGATGAAGGCAAGCCGTACCTCACTCAATTAAGAGTGATACATCTCTTTGAAGCAGACTATAACCTGTTCCTTAAGATCCTCTTTGGAAAACGTCTTGTCCGCAATGGTGAACGTGCAAATGCTCTAAATGATCAACAACATGGATCACGACCGCGTAGAATGACCACCGATGCACTCTTCCTCTCTCGTCTTGAAAAAGACTTGATAAGACAGACAAAATCCAACAGCGCTCACATGGACAATGACGCCACAGGGTGTTACGATCGCATCATCACATCTCTCGGCATGATCGCATGCCGAAGACTTGGAATGCCCTCCAATGTTATCCGCTGCCAAGCTGCAACGTTACTCAACATGACCTACGCTGTAAAGCATGTGTACGGCATCTCGAATGCTCAATACACGAGCTCCCCCGAAGAACCTCTCTTCGGAACGGGACAAGGAAGTGGCGCTTCGCCAGCCATATGGTTAAGTCTGGTGGTCATCCTCCTCAACTCCCTCGATAGAATGTCAAAAGAAGACCAAATCCCGGCGCTCTCCTTCTCCGATCCATGGCAGGAAATAGTAGCGGAATGGCGAGTGGGAGCATTCGTCGATGAGACTAATCAGGGGATTGTTGACTCCAATGGGAATATGACTGTGGAAGATCTGGTTGAACACCTTCGGCAGGCTGGTCAAATGTGGGAACGACTTCTCCACATCTCTGGCGGCAGCTTGAATCTGTCCAAATGCTCGTGGACCTTACAGTACTGGATGTGGAAACAAGGTCGGCCAGTTCTCCAAACCGTATCGACCCACGATCCCTTATTAATTATGACGAGCGGTGACATTCCCGAACACCATGTTATAAAACGGCATACCAATGATACTGAACTCAAAGGACTCGGTGTCCATATGAACTTTATGGGGACGTTTAAACTTCACGCTTCCATTATGCGACAGAAATCTGATAGTCTTGCTCGACGTCTCAGACAATCGCACTTGTCCCAGGGTCTCTCCCGAGCTTTCTACAACTCTTTCTATCTCCCGGCGGTCAAATATTCTCTTCCGGTGATATCACTGAGTGACATGGACCTCCATAAAATACAGTCAACTATGACTGCTTGCACTCTTAATGCACTCGGATACAATCAGCACTATCCCCACGCAGTGGCGTTTGCTCCGCAACATGTCTTTGGTTGTGGGCTGAGTGACTTACGGATTGAACAGGGACTGGCACAACTCCACTCCCTCCTAAATTACATTGGCACCGGTCACAAAGTCGGCAAAGTTCTGCTGATATCACTTCGGCATCTCCAACTTGAGGCGGGCGTGTCTTTTGATTTGTTTCAGTTTCCCACTTGCCCACTCTCGTACCTCAGTGACTGCTGGCTTATTCATCTTCGACACTTTTGCTCAACATTCAACATCTCCATCCGCCTTCTCTCCAATCGAATTCCTTGCTCGGCTCGAGAACACGATAGCTTCCTCATGGAACACGCCACCACACTGGGTCTGTCACGACAAGAACTAATCGATCTCAACCTCGCGCGTACGTATCTGCAGGTCACCACTGTCAGCGACATCGCAACCGCATGTGGTACACACATACACCAACTGAGCTGGAGATGCAAACATATTCCGGATCGGAAATCTCGGTTTACTTTTGCTCGACAACCTTGTCTATCCACGGGTCAGCGCGGTCTCTGGCGAAAACTGATGCGTAGCTTGCTGGACCAGTCATCATCTGCTGCGAATCTTCTCCTTCGAACTTCCCTTGGGAGCTGGCATGCGGAACCAAACATGATATGGAGCTCCTCCATGGTATGGGACTCCAATTTATACAGATGGGATCCAAGCAATCGGACGGGAGAAAGGGATATTTCGGTGCACTTTCCACAACAATTTGTTCGTCCGAATGGACATGAAGGTTCTGGAATCTTCTACGATAGCACACCTGATTGGTACTCTGCCACCATGCCACGTCTTGCGGTTCCCGCTGACATAACTGGTCGGCATATATTTCAGGTGACGCGACACACAGTTTTGTTTCCTTGTCAGAGTGCGCCAGCTAAGTCCTTCACCGACTGGCGAACACAACTACCAGCGGCCGAAAACCGTCTCCTCTCTTTGGTTTCTTTTGAAGCTTGCGACTCGGAAGCATTGCTGGTCCAATATCTACAGATTGCCTGCACCATGCATATCGGAATCTATGGCACAACCAACCGACATCGAGGAACCTTCTCGTGGATCATTAGCTCTCCGGGGAAGGATCAGCTTCTCATGAACGTAGGCCCAGTTGACGGATGGCACAAGTGCCAGAGTTCTCGTCGAAGCACAATAGCTGCTATTGCGTCGGTGACACTGTACTTGCACGAGCTTGTCCAATTTCACTCAATCACCATCATGTGCAAACTTCAACTCTACGTGGCGAGCATCGGTGCCATCAAACAGGTGGCAAATATCCGCGATCTTATCCCGACAAGAAAGGTTGACAACAATGCTGACCTTCTCTGTATTCTCCGTGCGGCACCGGCAGTACTTCAGAAATATCGCCTCTGTCATGTACTCAGTCACCAAGACACCCGTACAGACTTTGACCTTCTACCCATATCAGAAAAAATGAATGTTCGATGCGAGCGTCTGGCAACCAAGCATCTTCAACGTCAAGTGATCAGCGCATCGGAGCAAACTCAACCATGCTCGCTTTCCCCGCTACATCTTCCAGTTGAAGTCTTCTGGGGCAATCAAAACATGCAGTCAAACTATATCCTCCACCTGAGAGAAGAAATTAATCTCAGTCGACATCGCTCTTTTCTTGGAAAAAAATACAACTGGTCTGAGGACACCCTTGCGGCGATTGCATGGGAAGCCTTCTCGCTATGTGGACATCGAACTCGAGTAGACTATGCTACCACGCGCTCAAAACTGGTCCATAATTGGCTCAACTTGGGCGTTCAAAGGGCAAAACATGGCAATCCCCGGCTGGATACCCTCAGATCATGTCCGTACTGCGCCCTCCCAGAGGACTTTGTCCATCTACTTAGCTGCAAGGAACCCCAGGCCATGACGTCTCGTTATGAAGCAACAATCAAACTCAAAAAGGCACTCACTGATAGTGCCTGTGACAATTCCATATTCCGCGCGGTCAAACAGTACACACTGAACCCGACCGTTAATCCAACAGTGTCATCGTGCGCTCCAAGCTACCAACTCGCAATTGATAACGCCGTTCAATCCCAATCTGATATCGGTTGGACCAATATATTTCGCGGCTTCATCAGTGTCAAATGGGGACTTGTCGCTGATCTTCACACAGAAACATCTACGGCATGTCCAGGGGTACTATCGCAACCAACTATCAATCATCTAGCTGTGATCATCAAAGCCCTTCAGGATTACTCGCTGGCCATATGGAGGAGTCGCAATGAGGTTCTTCACAAAAACTCCGAAATCAGTATCGCCATTCTTCAAGGACAACTTCATCAAGAAATCACAATCATGTACCATCTTCGTGATACTTTCTCCCCGATCATTCAAAGTTACTTCTCCATGCAACTCGATGACCGTCTTCTTCAATCTCTTCGTCAAAAGCAACGATGGCTACGCCTCGTCCGGTTAGCAACCTCGCATGCGACTGCAAAAAGGGTCACGGCAACAAGTTATGTCCAGCTACTTCACATATGCGCCAAACCCGGTTCCTACAACGTTTGATACTGATCCAACGGTCAATGTACTGCCTCCACTACAGTCGACTCTTCAACAAGTATCACTACTCCAGTACCTTACTCTCCCGGAGAGTCAGGATACGTCTCCTAACGTCTAACTCGTACCGTCATCGAGCTCGTCAAATATCAGTCACTACAACATCCGCCCGCCCATGAGGCCAGCAACATGAAATGCAGCTGCCTAGAAATAGACATCTGATAAACATGTAACGAAGAGTTTAGTATATGGTGTCAGAAGAGTCAGTCTACTAGTAGCTAGGATGAGACCTCACATTTCCTTCCGGCGGTGAAAGCGTGTACAGCAATCCAGTTGAGCCCAAGCACAATAGTGTTGGCATGTGAGTACATCACCATTCTGGCTGCTGCAGCATAGTATCGGCATCCTTTCTACATGCACACAAGCCATCATTCTTGACAATTGTTGGCGTGCGTAGCAAGGGCAGAAAGGCAGTGCTGTGCAAGAAATCAGCGATTCCATAACAAGGAGTCAATCTTGCTTTCTTTGCTTCTGCTTCGGTTGTTGGCCTCCAAAGGAGGAGTGCTGTCTGCATATGTCTTTGGCATATGTTTGTTGTCCGTTGCATATGACATAACTTCCCAGCATCCACTCATTGGTGTCATATGCTGGTAGATAAGTAGAGTTCCTCTACAGATACTCTCCGTGTTGCTTTGTTTCTTGGAGGTAGCTTGGCCATGAGATCTATCCCCTGACACTTGCCCATGACTGAACTACGGTTTGCTAACTCGGTGAATGTGATCCCTTCAATGGCAGACCTGGCTGACTCGTCGCATCAAGGCACCATTGTATCCTGGAGCCATTGATGCTGTTGAACTTGCTTGAGAAGCATTTGGACTTGTGCCTGGCTGCTTTGCCTGTGGTGGCTACATGTTCTTCCTCAAAAGATGCTGTAATATCTTTTGTAATTTGTCTAGGAATTCTGAGGACTGCATGGTCCTTTTGGTTTCTTGTGAAAGTTTCTGATCCCAAATCCTTTCAGCGGCTACAATACATCTGCTGGTTGTTTCCTTCTCCACTGCTGCAGCAGTGGTACACACAGGAGTCACGTCAGCCCTCCCACTATGTTTAGAATCCAATGGTTTGGTCGACTGATCTTAAATGTCCGTCTGGAAAAATCTTCGGGAGCGGGTGGACTTACCGTGCATCAGCCTGGTAAGCGGGACCGACAATTGCTGCGCGCTGACTAAGAAGCTCTCAAATATGATGTCATTGGCATCTTCGGCTCCTTCTCATTAACAACAAACGATAGCCAAACTTCATTCACACCCAATCAGTTGGATTTGATGTCGTTTGGTTTGATTGGCTCGGCCACTCCCAAGCAATTGATGAAGAACGCACACTTCCAATGCAGCGAACTAGTAGTGCGCGCCAAGTTTCTATGCCATCAAGAGTACTAAAGGGTTAAAGGGTGGTGACTGCATGCCAACAGTCAGTACGTGTCAATGTAGGAGATGATGCATTTCAATTTTTGCAACTCTTCTCCCTCGATTCCATACGAAGTTTGAAGGCTTGATGCCACGATTCATAACATAGAGCGAGCGACGAAGAAGAAAGAACACGACGCCTGCATCCAACGCTCGAGCAATTACTCGGCACGTCTAGTATCCCTGGAAAGATACTCACAACAAGACTGAAAAGTAGATCTTGGGAGGTGAGAGGGTTCAGGTGTTGGCAGTAATGGCACCATTATGGTCACATGAGCTGCTTGTATGGGTGGAAATCACATACACTGCAATACACATGAGATCTTGATACTAGCACCAGGGACAGTCCAATCACTGATGATGCGGGGGTAACAGTCAACAGGAACAATTGCTCTTGTGCAAGGCAATTGTTCATTTAATTCATTTGTTCATGTTGTATCAATCGCGTGCACTTGGCTCAACCATGGCTTTGTCAAAGGCAATATAATCCATCATGCTGATTGATGTATTGCTGTAACATCAATCCACGTGGCTTGAATGCATTGATGTAACCTGATGTAAATGAGTGCAAAAATACAAACTGCAAACACACACTCCGACAAAGATGAAGGAAAAACGGATGACATCTACTATGCAATTCATTGAAGTGTCGTCGCCATTGTACGACAGCCTACCTCGGGAGCATTCATGGTGGCTAACTAGCCAGCATAGTTTGCACTTGATATAAAATAATGCTGGATTGTTGGATTGGTAAAATACATTTACCCATGGCTTGATCAGGGGACGTGTTGAACGTAGCTAACGGACACGACATAACTATTTAGACACCCGGTGCTGAAGAAGGATGGGTGCTGACGGTTGAGTCAAAGAAGAATGGACACGCGAAACGGATGAAGTGCCATGTGGGTGCTATTACGAACGGAAAGGGGTCACGCATGAACGGACAGCGTGACGAGCGTAGAGTGAGCTTTGGTGAGAATAGTGATAGTCTCAATCTATTGTAATCTTCCAATTTACAAGCGATTCGATCTCCCAGTTATCCGCTGCGGTACTGGATACGTTGTCTTATTGGCATGTAGGTACTACCGTGGGAACTATGCTTTCAACAAAGTTAAATAGGAAATACGAAAGCAATTAACCATGGCAGAGGCCACGGTCAAATTGGAAGCTGGCGCAGGGGCACCAAAAGGCAGCAGGGAACGGGGCGATAGCAAGAAAAAGGGCTACCACTTTGCCGAGGGTCAGAATGGTGTTGTGTTGTCCAACAAGGTCAAAGGGAAGTGCCAAGATCTGCTTAAAGGTTCGATTTATGATTGTTCTGCTGATGCCAAAGAGGCAGACATTTTTGTGAAGACTACCAAGAATCTTGCAGCATACCTTGGACGAACCATGAAGCTTGGGGGAGACATGCGCATCATCGCGCGATTGAAACACTTGAACCACCAACATTCCCCATTCCCAACAATCCACCAGAAGATGCCAACATGGCAACTATAGAACTTTGGAAGGACTCCGTGAAGCAGCTGGGGAAGAGGATCAGTTATCTTGATGAGAACACCAGGACTCTATATGCCATTGTGTGGGGTCAATGCACTGACATTCTGCAACAAAACTGGAATCAACTGAAGGCCTGGATCTCCTGAAGAGGATCAAGAACATCCTCACATACAGCTTTCAGAGCCAGAACTATGCGGAAGAGTCTGTGTTTGATGCAAGGAAGCGATTCTACAATCAAACGAAGGGTTGTTCCGTCACTGATGTAATCAAGCACAGAAACAACTTTATTCTTGAAGGGCAAGATAGGTATCCAACCAGCATCAACAATGCATACCATTGTTTGACAAATTACTCCTTCGACCCTTGTCTTGGACAACGTGAAGTTGGCGGTGGTGAGACTGCCTTTGTCAATGCGTAAAGTTAATCAATCAAGGAGCATTTGAAACATCACGTGCCACTGATGCAAACAAAAGGGGCATTACTACGCCAACAAATGTGATCACAAGCGCGTTGATGACATGACACCACCTGAAGCTGGCGGGACCAAGATGAATGCACAAAAGAAGCAGATTGGGACAACATGACTCCTGCTCAACAACGGTGACATCTACGATGTTGATTTTCTCGACGACCAGGATGAATTCGCCAACTGTGAATTCGTCAACGCGGACATGTGCACCGGTGCCATTGCATTACGTCACACGGGAATTGTTCAGTGAGGTTACTAATTTTATAGTGTGACTACTGGCCGCCATCTCAATCCCACCAATCATTTGACCGTGATACCCATGCCCGCCGATGTGATTGCTCGTCTCCACCGGCTATCTTGACGACTATTGGAACTCACACCAATTGAAGTTGCAAACCGGGTAGGAGTGCTCATTGGAAACGAGGACAATAATGTAGCGGACGATGATGATGACGACGATGATGACTTCGATCCCAACATCGATGGAAACGACGACGACGGTAGTGATTAAGACAACAATGATACTACCGATGTTAACATTAACGACATCAACATCGCAGGAGTGAATGATAATGAAGCAAATGGACATGATGACAAAACTTTGATAGCTCTTGATGACGATGCAAACAATATTGAACTTGAGATGGAATTAACAATCACTAATGCCGCCAATGATAAGCGCAACACAGACAATGATGTCACAAGCACAAACGAGAATGCACAATGCCATTTTGAGGACCCAGAAGAACATGAAGCAAATGGCAATGTCAAAGATCCGGAAGAAGATGAAGCAAATAAAGCACAAGAAGAGGAAAATGACAAATACAAATCTATCGATATGCATGGCTACTCACATGGATGCACTTTATGGTCCGAGAACTGGACAATACGATTAGAGAGCCCAAAAGCCACGTGATTATGCACATCTCCATGCCACCATCGAGAACGGCGATGACATTTTTGACATCGGTGATATTGACTTCACCCCCTTGAAAGAACTGCCTTCATACAACACAGTGCTCGCAAAGGTCTACGACTGTGTGGTACTAACAGGGGCATTGACGCCGTTACAAAGGAGCTGACCCAGCTACACGATCGAGGGGTGCTTTAGCCCAAAGACGCCAAGGAACTCACTGTAGAAGAATGCAACGCAGCACTCCAGTAGCTGATGTTTCTAAAAGAAAAACGAAATGGAACTGTCAAGGGTCGTGGATGCGCCGATGGGCGTAAAGAACGGGCTGCTGCAACTCAGGAAGAGGCAAGCTCACCTACAGTTGCAATTGAATCAGTGATGCTATCATGCATCATCAATGCAAAAGAAGAAAGAGACGTGGGGATAGTTGACCTACCAGGAGCCTTTATGCAGGCTGATATGGAGGAGGACACCGTTCATATGAAGTTGGAAGGGTAGATGGCCAAACACTGCTCAGCATTCGCATCGCGCCAAACCTTTTCAGGTAGTACATTTGAATAGAAAAGGGACGAATGGTTCTATACGTACAGCTCATGAAAGCTCCTCTCTACGGAACATTGAAAGCGGCCCTTTTATTATGGAAACGTCTGAGTTCACAATTGATAAAGTGGGGTTTCAAACTCAACCCATATGATACTAGCGCTGTGTTGCCAACAAAATGATAAACTGCAAGCAATTCACTGTAGTACCATGGCACGCCAATGACCTGGAAATTTCACATGTGGAGGCAAGTGTGGTTACAGACATCATTATCAAATTACTCAAGCACAAATTCAGGAATGAGGCACCACTGACTGTGATCAGGGGTAAAGTCCATGAATACCTAGGGATGACAATTGATTACAGTGTCAAAGGGAAGGCGACATTCACCAGCCACCATGATTGATTTCATTGAGGGGATGATGCATGAACTGCCCGTGGACACGGACAGTACTGTCACAACTCCTGCCTTGTCACACTTGTTCGACGTCAATGATGATGCGGAAAAGTTGTCTGATTCGATGGGCGAGATGTTCCGTCACAACACCACCAAATTGCTTTTCCTATGCAAACATGCACGGCCTGATATTCAGCCTGCAGTTGCATTCTTGTGTACTAGGGTCACGGTGCCTGATGTTGATGACTACAAGAAACTTAGGCGAACTCTTGAAGCTGACGAGGTCAACATTGTCAAATGGTGGGTGCATCCTTTGCTGTGCACCCTGATATGAAAAGTCATACAGGAGGAGGCATCATGACTCTTGCTTGGCAAGGGCGCACAGTACGGTACGCCTACTTGCCAGAAAATCAACACCAAGAGCATGACTGAGGCAGAGCTGGTTGGCGTCAACGATGTGATGCCACAAATATTGTGGACACGGTACTTCCTGGAGGCACAGGGTTTTGGCGAAGGACAGGATCGTATATCAAGACAACAAAAGCACAATTCTTCTGGCTGCTGAGAATGGGAAAGCTTCCTTTAAGTGGACGTCGCACTCGACACATCAATATTCGGTATTTGCTTGTCAAGGACAGGATTGCCTCTGGCGAAGTGAAGATCAAGCATTGTCCAACCAAGGACATGATGGCGGGCTTCTTTACCAAGCCGCTTCAGGGTTGTTTGTTCACTAAAATGTGGGATGGCATTATGAATGTCAATCCTCAACGCTATGATTACGCACATGAGGATTGCAGGAGTGTGTTGAACGCAGCTGACAGACAAGACATAACTTCTGAGACACCCGGTGCTGAAGAAGGATGGGTGACGGTTGAGTCAAAGAAGAATAGGCACGCGAACGGCCGGATGAAGTGCCATGTGAGTGCTATTACGAACGGAAAGGGGTCATGCGTGAACGGACAGCATGACAAGCGTAGAATGAGTTTCGGTTGGAATAGTGATAGTCTCATTCTATTTTAATTTTCCAATTTACAAGCCATTCAATCTCCCAGTTATCTGCTGCAGTACTGGATACGTTGTCTTATTGGCACATTGGTACTACCGTGGAAACTGTGGTTTCAACAGGACGACAAACACGGGCTCCAGGGTACTGCAGTACTGGAGTACATTTTTCCAAACTCAAGTTCTGTCTGATCTTCCGGTAGTAGCAACCGTATTTCTCGGAGAGCCACCCAAATGTACATCGAAAATGCAAAAGAGTACAAAACTCCGAGAGAAAGTGGACAACGGACGTACCGAAATCAGGTGCGCCAAATCAAGTTTTGATGCTTGAATCAATCTTCGTCTTCACGCAACATAATCTCCAAGCAGAACTTCCAGGCAGAACTTCCAAACAGAACTTCCAAACAACCACAACTTTGCAAAGATGCCACGACGCAAAGTGTACAGCAACAGAGAAAAACTCATCCCTCTGGACATTATAGAGGATCGCCAGGAGGCAGGAGAATCATAAAGATCATGTTGTCGTGATCTTATGGTGGTCCAACCCTCACAGGTTTGACGTTGGCAACAGGTGAGACAGGACATATCAAATCCTGAAGCAGCGCATTATCATTCCCAACATGTTGGAAGGCAGACAGTTCTTGCACCCGTGGAGGAGCAGTTATTGAGATGGTTTTTTGAACTTCGTGAACAAGGATTAATGCTGTTGGTACGATTGCTTGTTAACTCTGAAGGCATGTGAAGTCAGTGCAGCTTTTTGAAGAAAAACGGAGAGAGCAAAAGACCTTGCCGTGCGGCGCTTCTGCAATACAAACAAGATTGTTCTCCGACAGGTAACTCATGAGTGCCAGCGTCCTCCTGAGGTTCTTTGCCGAGAGGCGATTGACTTCATTAACTTTGCCAAACCCAAGGTAACTGCAATCAATCGTTGTGAGCGTTTTGTCACCAACTCCTCATGTTCTGATCTGAAAGAATATTTTTTACAGTGTCAGTATAGCCGCTGTTCGTACCAATCTGTACCGAACAAGGAGTGGTCACTTACCGTTGAGTATCTGCACTTTCCATAAGCGGAGAACAGTGTCAAAGCAAACAACTTTGCCACAGCAGGGATGTCGTTCGCAAGAACAACCTCGATTGCTCTTGTCAATGCAGACTATTTCGACTTGCACACTGCTTGGATGATGCGATACTGCTGATATGTCAAGTGTCAAGTATGGAAATGATCCACTTGTAGAGACCAAGACAACTGAATACTCAGATTCACGTAAAACATAGTATGGTCAGAGCTGAGACCAAATGTACATCGAATTTCGGCAAAGGGTACAAAATTCCGAGGGGTACAGATCTCCAAGAAATAAGGTAGTGTAAAATACTCTTCTCGAAAAAAAAACTAAAACAAGGCCTAATTTCCTTGATCGAAAATCTTAAAAATGAAACGTCGACGCCGACATTTTATGTTATAGTAGTACACTCCAGTACTGGACGTACTCAAGTCTCAAGTATATATATTAGACATTAGGCCGTTCCTTACAGTTTGACAAAACAGAAACAAAACTCGTCGGATAATCTTTTCTGTTGTTGTTTTGTCGGATCAGCAATTTTTGTCCCCAACAGTTGTCAACAAAAACAAAGCGTTTCGTCACATACAGCAATGTGGAAATGATTTACTTCGTGCAAGCATGTCTTGGAGACCAGTTTTTTTGTCCTAAAGGACCCGGGCAATGACCGGTCGATTGTTGACTGCCTTCTGACGTTGCAAATTGGAATGGTTGGTGGTGGTTGGGTTTTACACGGAATCAGGCATCCGCCAAAACGTTTCTGTTATTGTTTTGTTGTCGTGAAATCCCGACAGATCGGAAAACCTTTTCTGTCGGAAATGGGTTATTTTTTTGGGCTCCACAGAACTAAATAAACAAATGTCGGAGTTTTTGTTGACCATAAGGGACGACTATTCAACAGAACAGAAACAAAAGTGGAGTTTTGTTTCTGTTTTGTCGTTCTATAAGAGCATCCCCACCGGCGGCGCTAAAAAAATCGGACATATCGATTTAGCGCCTTTAAAAACAAATTCTTGGACATTCCTGCATGTCTTTCTCGCACCGGTTGGAGTCGTTTTTTGATACGTGTCATGATGGAATAGCGCCGCGCACCATCTCCTTGCACTGGTATCCTCCCGCCCTTCGAATTTTTGTATGGCGTTGTTGTCGTCGTTTGACGTCAACGTCACAACTCACAGCGCTCTTCCAACGTTATGAGTCTTCCAACAAGATCAACGTCATCGTCCGTATCACATTTTGTATTCAATATGACAGTATCTGTGTTTTCGTCGTCGTAGCCATTGGATGTCATCGTTTTGTTCTTTTTATTTTTTGTCTGATGCCGATGCGACATTGAAATTACGTCAGTCACGGTCAAATCATGTGTGCCCGTGATCGAATTTCCCTCACAGAAACACAGAAACACTCGAATCCTATTGGTCGACGTGCGTTTCCACCGGGTCGAATAGGTCAAATGGAGCGGTGCTAGAATGTAGCGCCGGAGCTAAATTTGATGACCAGATGCTCAATTCTGCCTCCGGCGCTTGAATTTAGCGCCGCTTGGGCTCCAGATCTGATGATTTAGGCCCAACCGGTGCTGGCGTTTTTCGACCTCCTCGGACATTTCAGAATGTCCTCGTCGGAGAAACATCATGTTTAGCGCCGCCGGTGGGGATGCTCTAAGGATCGGCCTTTTAGACGATGAACAGTCTCTGATGTAGTTGTTTAGATCGAAATGAATGCCATGTCGTTTCGACGAAATGCCAGTGATACCTCCGAAGTCGGAAAGGTCCCTGTTGGCATTTTTAACTGCGAGAGTACCTGTGATACGTACAAGTTTTAATGGGAAGAAATAGTGTTTCACATCTCCTGTTCGAACCTACATAGATCTATAAATGCATGAAATGTCATCGGCATTTGCTAAGGGACACAACTCCACGTCATCAATAAATATGAACTTCTCCTGTGCCTCTAGTGCACTAATATTTTGGCTCGGTATAAATGACTCCGAGAACACGTCGCAGATCCGCACATAACAGAACACTTGGATTACTAACGTTTCTCACAATTATGCCCTAAAAAACCCAACTTCGCCTCGCCATAAATAGTCCGAAGGAATTGTGTGCGAGTTTGTCGCAACGACGGTCATCACGATCAGATGCATCTGATATCTAATATGATGGTTGGGTGGTTGCACGTTTATCGTGTACTCCTACATACTTATCGTAAGATGAGACTCAAATACTGCTAGTACGAGCGGAAGACCCTCAGCAGAGAAGAAGGTCGGGCCATTCACTTTTGTTTTCATTGAAGATCTGTCATCGTCGATTTCATGAGTCTGGAAAGAAAGATATTTGAATTGGAGTCAGAGCTTCGAGCTTTGAAAGCGAGTACTTCTCAAGCTTTAGAGCAGAGTTGGAGGGATGTCGAGCGTGTGAGGAAGCAAATTGACGATGAAACCCTTTGCTTCTCAGAAAGGAGTGGTACTTTCGCAAGCGACAATCCGTCCCTTGAAACCACTGCGGCTTCGAGTTCATGTGACCAGTTTGCCTTCAACTTTGTGGACTCTCCCCACCGCATGGCTCCTGATGATGTATCAATTCTCTCAAGCCTAGGAAAAACGGAAATGACTGGCGGTTCACGGAAATCGTCCGCCACTTTTCCCGGCGCATTTGCCTCGTTTCGATGGCCGCGAATACCTGATGAACGTCAACAAACACGAATTGAGCAAGATCTCATGAGACAACTTGCATTTTTACAAGAGAATTCAGCACGATGTGTGCTTGAGCTTGAAGTCAAACTCAAGCAGAGAGAAGCGGCAATAGCGACACTCGAGACGGCACTTAAGATCAAAGACGACACTGTCCGCAATTTGCGCGATGAAATTGAGGCACTCAAAATCCAGTCTGATCAGCGCAAGCAATTGTGGTCCAAAGAGATGATTTGCGACTACTCTGAAGCGAGGGAAAGGAGGGTTGCTGAGATACATAAGGCTAAAACAGGGCCAAATGATTCATTGTGTACCCTATTGT
Organism: Fragilaria crotonensis; assembly: GCA_022925895.1. NCBI lineage: Eukaryota > Bacillariophyta > Fragilariophyceae > Fragilariales > Fragilariaceae > Fragilaria > Fragilaria crotonensis. Next base: position 50,009 of record JAKSYS010000057.1, on the reverse strand, counting down.
TGGAACGTAACGGTCCCGTCAATCAAAACGATGCACGAGGGGTGCGGTCCCCGTCGGGACGCCGGACCTTTGAGACACCAGCGAGATCAGTGAGTAAGAGCCCCTCTACCAAGAAAAACTCTTCGCGGCGTGCGAGTCCGTTCTCAGCGAGGTCGAAGAAGTCTTCTTACTACGAAAACTGAAGAAGAGGCAACATTCAGATCCCTCCAACAGAAGCGTGTCCATTGCTCGTTTACGATAGGAATAGTTGATCTATTTCGTACAATGGGCTGTTGATGGAATCTGGGAATGGAGCGGCGATGAACGGCGGGCTCCACGCATTCTCCGTATTCGACATGAGTCTACCTTGAACTCTTCGCTGCCGCGCTGGACTGGAGACAAGGAAAAGTTGAGCGTGTGGCGTAAGACCGTGGATGGAAATGATGAACTATCTACGTATGTGCGAGCTTTAAAACGGGACGCGACCCGATGTATTTGACTCCATGTTTCAAGAAGGAGACGCCTGATCCCTACTTTCATCAGGACCTGCATGCCTCCGCATCGCCACTTCCACGACTAGACTCGTAGTACCAGGTACCACTAATACCGCGCCCAGTCACAGTTTGGTTTTCGTGCCTCCATCAGGAAAAATTAATAAGAAGAAAAAAAATCCAGGACAGTGTTTTGTACTACTCTACCGGTAGTACAGTACTCGCCAAGAAGTTGAGTACAGTACACTACAGTAGATGCGAAGTGATTGATTTATAGCTCACACTCTTCTACCGGTAGAGTACTAGTTCGGGGACACCGGGACCTGTACGAGGAACATCATGGAGCCCACACTACACCCTACACGTGACGCTTTCGGCTGGTGCTCACGGGTCGTGAGTAGTGAATCGTGCATGTTCAAGTGTTCCCTACGTGGACTCATTTTCGAGTCGCCTTCAGGTCTTGAATTATAGGTTTTGTTTCAATGCGTTACCGCGAGGAGGTCTCATCATAAATCATACTCCAGTACTACCTCAGACCACAAGACGAAAAAAGTTCGTAACAAAAATCTACAGACTTGACCATAGTCCAAATGAATTTCACATTTCCAGTTACAAGTCAGGGACGAAGCGCATCGTTATCCCTACACAGAGCACGACGAACTTCCAAATTTGCTATCATTTGTATTAAGTGGCGGATGAAAGCTATCCCACCATGGGTACACGACGTGAGATACCAGGAGCTAGACGACGTCTACGCTCATCTCGCAATGAAAATAAGGAAAGACGACGCTTTGCCGATATCCTTTGACAACACTGGCGGCCCTTATGATGTGACGTTCAGAGATTTTCTGTGATCGTTTGCAGTCTCGTAGCTCCCATGCCAGTGTATTGCCTCTGAGGAGGTGGGAACGACTATAGTCACAGGCCAATGGTATAAACTGTGTGGGATCCTGAGCCACAATGGCGTGTCTTCCGAAGCACAAAATTCTCCACGTGCTGTTCGACGGCGACCGAAAAGACGAAACGTCGAAGAGACGGGTCTGCAAAGCCTGGCATCGCACGATGATATGGATTCAAAGAATCACAAACCTTATCGCATGGACGTATGGCGGAAAATGGGACACTGTTCCCACACCTTTCTCCAATGCATCTCCTTGGAGCACGACGTACATCGACGTGCACAAGTAATGTCGAAGGGTCGATGCGATACAACGCGTAACACAAATAAGCTGCAGCTCATTTCCATGTCGACACTATGAAAATTGAGAAGAGACCAGCACAGAATTAGCAGGAGCGGTTCGTCATGGTTGCATGTGAGATGTGATTGGGGGTGTTTGTGAACTCTGGTGTCTTGTGCCTTCGATAGCACTCCGTGTTGTTTTTTAGTTGTATTAATTAGTGGAGTTGCGACTCCGAACATCGTTTTGCGAATTCGTCGGCACGAAGTTTACATGGGATACATTCCGCGTATGTCATACGACTGAAGTCCAAGTAAGCCCACTTCTTGTACTGTCGTTTTAGTCAGTACTATATTACTGCAGTATCTGTAGAAATGAGAAAGATACCATGACACGTGGATTTCATGCGCACACACTCAAGGTTTTGTGCAAGACAGCGGGGCAGCAAGATTTGTGATGATTTCTCTATGCAGGTACATACCAGGTTGACCTAGTAGGGTTCTACAAGTAGGATATACTGAATACTGTGTATGTCATACGTGTGACGGGTGACGGGGACAAGCTGGGAAAAGGATCAAATTTGTTACTGTAGACCGCTATACTTTGAGATGTCAACAACGTACACAGGCAACCATCGACTTTCATTACAATCATTGGTGCTTATTGCCCCGTCACTGATTCAACATGTTGAGATTCCTTGAAAGCAAAGTGACCAAGGCAAGGGGGTTGATGCAGGAGGACTTTGCTGTTGGTCCCATGCAATTGAGCGAAGGTGACAGAGGAAGCTCGTTTCTAGCAAGTGACGATCGCGATGAAGTCGAAGTACCCACAGCTCCCAATGATAATGTCGCTGAACCATCGATGCAAAGCATAGCGGAAGACGAATTGGAAGAGTTGGTCGTACGACCAAGTAATGTCTACGTTTTGGTGAGTTTATCAAATCTATTCCTGAAAGTAGTCTCATCGATCCAGTTGTCTCACTGTCATTTACTATCGCTCAATATACAGAACGTTGCATTCTTTTCCTTTCTTGGTTTCATGGCCGTGCAAGCAGTCTTTGCTCTGATAGCCCATTCGCAAAGCATGCTAGCTGATTCCGAGGCCATGTCAGTGGATGCTCTTACCTATCTCTTTAACATGTGTGCTGAACGCATCAAAAACAAGCCCTTCACGGAGCACGAGCTCAGTCTTCCCAGTCCAGTTAGATTAAGACGTCGCACGATGAAACGGCTGTACCTTGAATTGATTCCACCTTTAATATCGGTCACGACGTTAATCATTGTGACAGTTTTCGTTTTGAGAGATTCGCTTCAAACTCTCTTCGGTGACCAGGGGGAGTACGACCAAGCTGACGACGACGTAGATGTGAGTATCATGCTGCTATTCTCGGGCATAAATCTCTTGCTGGACATTGTCAATGTCACTTGTTTTGCGCGAGCCCATCAGGCGTTCGGGCTTCAATCCATGGGATTGCAACCGGCGCCAGTACGAGCACACGATTTCGTCAAAATGACATCAGTGGGAGCAGAAGTGGAATTCCAACCAACGGTTGCTACAGAAGTGACTCCTCTTGTTGTAGACAAGATTGCAGAAACCGTGGAGAAAGATAGTCCCTTTGGGGCCAATCTCAACATGTGTTCCGCTTGGACGGTAAGTGATGCGAAGCCAGATATCACGGCTCAGTGCCCCTGTACTCAATTGCCAATTCGTTCACTCCCCAGCATGTATGCGCCGACACCTTGCGGAGTATCGCCGTGTTGGTTGCAGCATGCATTGCTACAGTGTTCCCTAGCGTCAACGGTGAGTTCGCCGATGCAACAGCTGCCGTTGTGGTGTCCTTCATCATAATTTCGAGTCTTTGTCCATTGTTGTACGGGCTTTTCTTGACCGCGAAGGAGATTGTGATTCTATCAAGGATACCCATTTAATGAGCCATAGAATAAGCGTTTGCTAGCTAGTACTGACAAGACAATTGTGTCCTCCTATTGGTGCATCTAGGTAGAACTCCACTTTTGTTCACCGAGACGGGTCAAATTCCTATATCCCGAAACACAACTAGGAGTCAGGGTCCACTGAATCAATACAGTCTGACGTCTGTACTAGTAGTCAACATGTATGGGGTAGACAATAGACATTATGCCTGTAAGTATAGCGGGCGATGTCTATTAAGGTACTCGAGTACGCATCCACACATCCACATCGCCTTGACATCTTTATTGAGATATACCAGTAGTCGGAGCACTTTTAACTTTTAATGATGTTATCTGTTAAATCACCGTACCGTAGTAACCCTACAGTAGCTTTCTGAAAATACTCGTCTAGGATGTGACAGTAGATCGACCTCTACTCACTTCCTGTTTTCCTGTATTGTGAGCTTTATAGATTTACAATCTAAACCTAAAGTCATCATTGCATCAGTGATGAGAGCTTTTAAAGCTCTCCAATCCAACTGACAAGTGACTTTCCATGTAGCCCTTACACAGTCCAAACGTCTGAAGACATAACCCAATTTTGCACTTCCAGTACCTTTTACTTGCGTGCAGTCTTCAGCCATAAGGGCTAACTCCACCTAGAGTAGAAGCCTGCAGCCTAGGAAGTCTTCCAGGTCTTTCAGACTTGCCCTTTCTGCCAATGGTCGTCCAATCATGGTGACCACAAGGCTCGCTCCGATGCACTGGACATACTGCAGTTGCACTGTTGTACTCACACTGTTCGAAGTACTGTGCGTCGTCTACTACTGTTGTACTCGACTCACATAACGTAGTGCAGTACACCTTGACATCCTCCGTGGACAGTGGATCGTAGAGCGTTCCCAGTAGTCCATCTGATATGACAGCAGCGTGCTTTGCAAATAGGACCAACGGTAAATTCTTGGTCATGGCATCACTGGGATTGTCGCCACTCCGTATGTGTTCAACCCACAGGTCATTGCTCAGGATCATATCGTTCACGAAGCGGTACCGGATATCCACATGCTTAGTTCGTTGACCGATAGCGGTATTCTTAGCCATAAAAATTGCGCCAGTGTTGTCTTCCTTCAAGATACTCGGGAGGATCGGTAGCCGATTTCCGATCTCTGTCAGCAGTGACACTATGAACTTAACCTCCGTTGTAGCCATGCTCATTGCGACAAATTCCGCCTCAGTCGACGAAAGGGTCACTCCGGTCTGTTTCTTAGATTGCCACGAAACAAGACAGCCACCAATGGTTACTAAATAGCCCGAGATACTTTTGCGATCACCTCTGTCGCTGGCATAGTCCGAGTCGACGAAAGCCACGACGCGTCTGTCTTTAGGAGCCCGCATCTTCACACCTTGGAACTGATCTGACTTGATATAACCGATCAAATGTCTCAGGGCATTCCAGTGTTCGTCATTAGGGGCATTTAAGTGACATGTCAGTTCGCGGCAAGCATTAGACAGCGTCGGCTCCGTTTTACCACATGCGAACATCAGACGTCCAACGTAGGATCGATACAATTCCTGCATGACAATTTCATCTTCCTCCGTGGAGCGCAAAGGAGGGGTAACGGCCGCCCCGGGTGTCTTCTGCTCCTTCAACTTCAATTCCATGTCATTCTCGAAATCGCGTACGATGGCTTGTAGGTAGTCTGTCATACTGGATCGTATGTACTTGCCCGTTTGGTCTCGACCAGTTTCGTAGTCCACTCCCAGGTGACGTACGAGGTTTCCGAGATCAGAGATGGCAACCGCGTCTGAGATTCCTTTCTTGATGCGATCCACATGTTTTCGAATGCCTGTGATGATAGAGTCGTCGCAATACACGACCACCAGGACCAACAGGTTTCCATCAGGGTCATGCAACGTGAACAGGCAGGGGTCGGTTTTGCACTGGGTTAAGCCCAAATTAATTAGAATTTTTGCAAATGTCATCATCCAAAGTCGCGGGCTTTGTACCAGGCCGTACTGGGCTCGCTTGAGTTTGATGATATGGTCCGCAAGGTAGATGCCTTTACTTTCTAGGTACTCCAAAAGTCCTTCAGGAAATTCGATATAGACATCGGAGTCTACGAGAGCGTTGAGGAATGCCGCTTCAACATCAACCAATATCTGAATCCAGTCGTCATACTTCTCTTCTTGTTCCAACGTCACTGCGAGTACCACTTTGATCGTAGTGTTCGTCGCAAGCGGAGAGTACGATTCGACATAATCAACTCCCGGTTCTTGTTCGTAGCCTCGGATCACGGATCGGGACTTCCTTGTCCCATCAAGCTTTAGTTTGAATATCCAACGGCAACGTAGTGTCTTACGATTCTTCGGCAACTTGTTGCGTGGTATGAATTCCCATGCGTCACGTTTGAGAAAGTTTTCCAGCTCATCGTGCATCGAAGTTGTCCACTTCGGGTCATTGAGCTTACGTAGATCCTTGAAGTTCTTGGGTACCCCGGGTTGGGGATCCGATTGAAGTTGTGCGTTGAAAATAACCTCTGCTTCCGTAGTGTTTGTACACGTAGTTATCGCAACCGTAGTGTCATCGTTCCTGGGACCGTCGGCGAAGGTAGCGGTTGAAGCACGAGCGCGAGCTCGGGTGACAGCCCCAGAACCGTATTCCGGAGCCAGATTCCTCCGCGCAGGACGTACGACACCAGGTTGCACGACCGGATCCTCCGCGCTTGTAGGTACGATAGCCGGCAAGTCCCACAAGTCGTCAGCATCAAGAACGTCATCCTCCGGCAAAAGTGGCACGTCCGGCGAAGCAGGTAAGATAATCGAATCCGTCTTAATCCTATCTATTTCATTGAACAGTGCCATGTCGTCCAAAGCCGTGATACGACCGTGCCATTCCATCCACTGGTGCACGTCGCGTGACAGTATGGTATGCTTCGTTGCCGGGTTGTAGAATTTGTACGTGTCACCGGAATGGTCGTTCGCGTAACCGACGAAGACGCATTTGGACGCGCGCACATCCGATTTCGCTTTAACCTTAGTGCGGTCTGTCACATAAGCAATCCGACCAAAAGGTTGGAGGAAATCGATGATTTTGGGCACTGCATCAGCCCCAAACCAAGCAGTGTAGGGGTCCAGAGCAGTCCCAGGCCTTGGGAGAGTATTCCCAAGCTTGGTCATGGTGTTGATAGCCTCCGGCCACAATAACCCTTGTGACTCCAGTGTGAACCGGGCACAGTACATAGTAGCAAAAGCCCGATCCTTACAGGTCGCGAAACTGCGTTCCACGACACCATTCATTTGTGGCGTATTCGGGGCAGTCATCTCCAGCGTGATTCCGTGTTCCGCGCACACCTTTTGCACATATGCCTCGTTTTCGCCGGCATTGTCGCAGCGCAGGAATTTACAAGGTTTACCAGCTGCCTTGTTAGCCACCAGTAGGCTCTCCAGTGGTACATGGATACCACTCTTGCGTGGGAGGAAACTGTCCCAGCAAAAGCGAGTATTGTCGTCGACGATGCGAAGCCAGTACCGGTTGGAGTTCAACGAATCACTGAACGGACCCGAAATGTCCAAGAAGAGTCGTTCGCCGGGGGCCTTTGCCTTAGTCAACGTAGATTTAGGTACTGCCTTTGCGCGAGCCTTGGCCAACGCACACGACCCACAGGGTTGCACCACGCCGGTCAGAGTCCAATTGTGACGGGTTGCCATCGCCTTAACAGTACGAGTGTCCGGATGACCGAGTACCGAATGTGCAATGTTGATGTCTAGCGTTACCGGCTTTGTAGTAAGGCTATGTACCGATTCGTCGCTCGAAGTACGCATGCCCGTAAGGTAGTAGAGCTGGTCGTTGTCGTGTCGAGCAAAGCGAACCACCGTTCCCTTACCCGGATCCGTCAAGACAAATTCACTCTTGTCTGCAATGTCCAGCTTCCAATCATCGTCAATGAGTTTGCGAAGGCTGACGATATGTTTAGTAAACTTGGGGGCATAATACACATCTGTCAAAGTTACCAGAACACCATGTTGATCCGTCATTGTGACCGTTCCTTGGCCGAGAGTCGCGATCTGCGCTCCGTTACCGATGGTGATCATTTTGTCCGAGGGGCGCATGGCCGACATTAGGCGTTGATCGTAGGTGACCCCACACGTAGCGCCAGAATCAAGTAGCCATTCCTCCGTGCCATCTGCTGCGGCCGTACCAACAAACTCAGTCTCAATTGCGCTGACGTTGACAAATTCCGATGTCCCGTTCTGATGCGTATCAACTTCATCCGGCACTCGGACGTCGTCGTCGAAAAAAGTAGTAAAGTCCTCCATGTCTTCAATACCATGTGTTTCCTCCCAAGAGTCGTCGGCCCAGTCATCGAAGAACGTGTCCGGGATAGAGCCACTTAGGCTGATTTCCATCGCGTCGCTGGCACTGTCATTGACAACTTCAACACAGCTGACACCAACAAACATTGCCATGTCATTCGCGGTCTTGTCTTTCTTGGGCTTCGTACACTTATTAGCATAGTGGCCCTTCTCTTGACAGTTGAAGCAGGTCACATTTGCTTTGTCAACCGGTTCCTTATCGGTGGTGCCGGTTGCAGAGATCGTCTTGGAGGAACGGCACTCGTCGGCCTTGTGTCCAACCTTACCGCAGTTACGGCAGGTCCCCTTGAACTTCTTGTAGGGGTGCTTACTGACGTTAGCAACCAGTGCCGATTCTGACTTGTTCTTTGCCCCCGTCTTCAACAGGGCCTTATACTGGAGCGTGATCTCCTTCCTCAACTTGACCAACGGTGTCTCAGCAAGTTCGCCGCGGTACTTGAGTACTACGGGATCGTAGCCCGAGGACATAGAGGTCATGATGTGGCTCTTCATTTGGAGATCGTCCTTCTCGTACCTGACATTGATACGGCCGATCCTCATGTTGAAGTGGTCCAAGTCGTTAAACCACAACTCGGGATCCTTCTTGGTCTCGTTCAACTTGCAGTTAGCGAACGCTTCTGCTAGCTCGGGAAAGTTCTCTTCAGCATCTGTGGCGCAGTACTTTTCCTGTAGAATCGACCAAGCCTTGAATGGGTCACCTTCAGCCCGCTCAATCAAAGCGTAAGCCTTGTCGGAGCAACTCGCGACCAAGTATGTCCAAGCTGCCGCCCGCGCCAAGTACTTCCGGTTTTCCACCGAAGTAGTTGGGCGTGTCGTGGTCGGTGCCGCGGTAATCCCCGCTACACCCGTACCAGCGACTGGCGCTCCCGTGGCTGGCCTGACCGGCTCTTCCACTTCACCATACTCATACTCTTCGACTGTGAGTCCCGGTCTTGCTTCCGCCTTGGTTAGAGCCAGCAAAAATCCCTTGGACCCAGCGAGAGCAAGTGTCTTCCCTTCCCAGGATCTGAATTTTGTCTCATCGCCGTTAAACGCGAACGCACGAACAGTAGTTCCAAAGTTAGACTCGGAATCATCGGTAACCATTTTTGTCTTACTTTGCGGGTTCAACTGATCGTTTATAAACGTGTTAAATCACCGTACCGTAGTAACCCTACAGTAGCTTTCTGAAAATACTCGTCTAGGATGTGACAGTAGATCGACCTCTACTCACTTCCTGTTTTCCTGTATTGTGAGCTTTATAGATTTACAATCTAAACCTAAAGTCATCATTGCATCAGTGATGAGAGCTTTAAAGCTCCAATCCAACTGACAAGTGACTTTCATGTAGCCCTTACACAGTCCAAACGTCTGAAGACATAACCCAATTTTGCACTTCCAGTACCTTTTTACTTGCGTGCAGTCTTCAGCCATAAGGGCTAACTCCACCTAGAGTAGAAGCCTGCAGCCTAGGAAGTCTTCCAGGTCTTTCAGACTTGCCCTTTCTGCCAATGGTCGTCCAATCATGGTGACCACAAGGCTCGCTCCGATGCACTGGACATACTGCAGTTGCACTGTTGTACTCACACTGTTCGAAGTACTGTGCGTCGTCTACTACTGTTGTACTCGACTCACATAACGTAGTGCAGTACACCTTGACAGTTATCACCTTATCATGTTGTCATATGTATGAACGACAATAGCTCGTGGTTACAGGAGTACTCCAGTACATCTCCATTGTAGCTTGTAGAATACTACTACATCCGGGTGCAGGGTTTTCACACGATGCCATGCCCGATACTCCGATACTCCATACTCCAGTACTAGTACCACAGTACACATCACACCAACCACTGCAAGAAACCGTCAGTACAAGTGGCTTTGGAATTGAAGGTGATGTCACTATGACGAGCACGTTCTATCTACGTATTGGCATACTGTACATTGTACATCATACCAGGATCTCATTTTGTTCGGCACATTGTTCTTCCAATTTCAGCCTGCCTTGCTGCCCATTTGCTGCGGAATAGATACAGATACATCCTCGCCGACGAGAGAAGGAGGTCCTCAAAATCTATCGAGTTGTCACAAACATGACGGCGATTCCACAACGATTCGATGTTCTTGAGGTTGGTTATCAGGATGAAGCTTCACTTTCTCTCCAGACGAATGGTGCCATTATTTTGACAAACATCTTTCCTGCCACAGGTCAAACTTGGAAAGATCGCGCCATCGATATTCCTTCACTCCTGTTGTCCCCTGCGAAATTTCTTCTGTCAAATCACCAAGCAGCAGGAGTTCATGTCGAACATGATGGCTTATCAGGACTAAAGGGCAAGCCGCTCTTGCCACATTCCGATGGTTACGTGTGGGGCGACTACTATCCCGACGTGGTAATCTTGCTTTGTGAACAACAGTCGCAAGGCGGAGAGAGTTATTTGGTGGACGGAGAGCGAGTCGTGGCGCGGTTGGACGAGAAGACCGTGGATCTCTTGCAATCAGCCAAAGTGGATCATACGGAACGGGGCGACACTGGCATGGCTTGTGGAGCGGAGAGCGTGGTGCCTGTGTTGCGATGGCTGGACGTGAAGCAATCCAGTGGTTCTTGGTGGAGTATCGGGCAAAAGCGACTTTGTTGGCGACGCATGGTCAGTGTAGATGCCGTATTTGGGAGGAAACCTGTGGATGAAGACTCGTACATTTCCCTGTGGAAGTCCTTAGACGACGAAGCAGTTGATGCAGCACTCCTTTCTCTTGATCAAGCCATTCTTAAAGAAGATTCCCTGGCAGATAGATTTCAGTTACAACGTGGCGAAGCCCTTATCATTGACAACTTTCGTATGCTGCATGCTCGAGAAGGATACAACGATGCGGCTTTGAACCTTGAGTTGCCACAGGATCGTCGCATGTGGAGAGTTTGGAGCTGGACCGAGGAATCGAACGGCCTTCCGCCGAACGTTAAGGACGACGAAATGCCTGCAAATTTAGCTGATGCGGAAAAGGCAATTGCATCGACCCTCGTACATTGATACTCGCAGTTCCTGCATGTCGAAGACGTTCCAGCTCGCACCTAGTGAACATATGCATACATGCCCTTCCTCACCGTATACACTAGTACTCGGAGTACCTCAACCCGTCGCAGTACTTCGTCATTGCAGTGCTTGTCCTCCAGTAGACTTGGTCATTCCATGTTTCATGCATCAAGACCTATGCATACTGCCTACTTTGATTGCTGTCAAGCTCTCCAGTCTGCACATGTCTCTGAATGGAGTACTGCCAATGGAGACGGGTTCCCGTGCGGCTTTATGATATTTGGATTACCGCATACCGCTCAGGCAATTCTCCTACAGTACTGATCACCGACCGTACACTGATACCGTATTCCACCTTACGGTAACCAATTCCTTCGAACTTCACTGTCACATTCACCTCCCTCCTTGCAAACTGTAGTCCTTGGTCCTTGTTGTTCTAGAAACGAAAACCTTGGCATCGAGGCCCGATGCGTCATGAGTCATGAGCCGTCTCGACAGCAATCTCCTACATGACCTTCAGTCGCGGCAAAGCGGTGGGCGACTTCATGTGGAATTAACGCCGGAACTAGAAGAATGGATGCTTCGGACGTTCCGAGGAGATAGGGACCGTGCGGATATCCGAATTAGACGGATGCGGAATATAGTTGTCTTTCAAACGGATCTTGTGGAGCAAATCTTTGAAAGACCAAACGGTCACACACTTTTGGGAGTGATTGGAAGTCTGGGAGAGACCCATGCCGTACGATCTGGACTTGCCTCAAGAGGCTTGGGATCATTCTTGGCACGTGTGGCTGTAGAATGCAACCTGATGGAGCAGCCGGAACGAAACCGAGTTCTTCTTGCATGGCTCTTTCCATTACATGGCAACATTGACTACCTCCAAGATTCCGAAATTACCCGTGACATTATAGAAAGCTTGACTGCGATACTTAATGTATCGGGGAAGTGTCTCCGGTCTGCTATTGGAAGAGGAGATTTGGAAAGCGATAGCTACCTTACATGCTCCCGCTTTGTCAAGTCCACTCTTGAGACTCTTTCAAGTATTGCGCTGAGGGGTTCATCTGTTCTCCATCTTTTTGAGGAAAATTTGGACACCCTGATACATTTCTGTACTTGCTTTGTGGAAGATAACTTGAGCATACGATTGGAAGTACAAGAGAATTTGGTCTTTCAAACGTGTCTGACCTTAGCATCTTTTGCTGCCATGATGGAAAAGCCTATTCTCGTTGAACCTGCAATTATTTATTTTCGATGGGTGAGAGTTCTACGGTATGATACTGAAGAGGTATTGGGACATTCGATCTCGAACCTGACAAAACGGGTCGTTGTGGACGTTTCAGATTTTCGACTGGCGGAGAAGCTTTATGCCTACCTCAGCTTGTGCTCTTTCACTGCCAGCTCTCAAGTGCGTTTTATAGGAGCGATAGCCCTTTCAGTGATTTTGGATCTACTCGACAAGACGACCGTCTGGTTACCTCATCAGGATGCCGAATCGTTGTTTAGCGACATAACAGAACTGCGTTCGGTCTTCCATCAGCCTCGCTGCGACACACCCGCGTCACGAACGTACACGAGACATGCCCTGGAGTCACGTCTTCGGGATGATGCCACCATGCTTGGGTGCCACGTGGATCGCTTACGAGCGGACTATCAGGGGAGCAGTGGACCACATTCGTTCTTAGCAGAGGCAGTCCTTCGCCTGGTTCGAGACACATCACCTGAAGTACGCAAGATTGGGCACACCGCCTTGGATCGTGTCCCTCGCCATGTGTTACAGCAAGCTGTATGGAGCCCAAGCCTGCATCGATCCTTTTGTGATGAGGGCAAGGTAATTGTCACATCCATGCTGATTTTATCCAGACGAGGCGATGTTCCACTACCTGTGGATATTCTCGTCTCGTTTGTGTTTCCATTTGCCTGCACAGCGGTGATGTAACATGCCAAACCTGGCACAAAAAGCTACCAAATTTTGATTACTCTGGAAGTCGTGTGTTGCAGTTTCGTGCTATTGTACGTTATCATCACATTCAGAAGTCCTTCACATCTTCGAAGAAGAATCCAACAGCGACCATAAAATATGTAGTAATCAATAGCGATCCTTCTAACCAGTTTCCCTTGGGATTCGATAGGCAAATAGACACTGTCACAATCGACATGGCGAACAGCGTAATCTCAAAATGCGGAAAGTTCAGTGTCATGTTCTTGTCGAGTGCCCACCCCATGAGCACCGTGAAAGGCACCACAAAAAGCGAAATCTGGGTGCAGGATCCCACTGCAACCCCCATTGCCAAATCCATTTTATCTTTCATAGCCACGGTAACGGCAGTAATGTGCTCGACAGCGTTGCCTACAATTGGTAAGATTATAAGCCCAACAAAGGTTCGGCTGATACCAGAAGAAGATACAAAGCCATCGATGCTGTCCACCAGCATATCAGAAAAGAGAGCGATAAGCAGCGTGGCAGTGCACAGACCAATAATGGAAACTCGCATAGAAAGTTGCGGCTGTTCGTCTTCCTCATCTTCAAAGAGATCGGAATGAGTGCGGAGTTGAAAAATAAGAAGCTGTGCGTACATGGACATGAGGAAGAATGCTGCAGTTCGTGAGACGATCAAAACTCGCTCGTCTTGTATTTCGTAGTACGAAGCAAAAGGTGTCGGCAAGACAAGTGCAATGGAACTAAGCGCAAGGAGGCTCATATTGGCGGTAGCGGCGGTTGCATTGAAGGATTGCTCCTTGTGCTTCAAACCACCAAAGAAGAAGCAGCAACCTAGAACCAACAACAAGTTCGAGAAGATACTTCCAATCATGCTGGCTTGAACGACTCGAATTTCATTTGCCAATAGTGCTTGAATGGCGACGACGACTTCGACAGCGTTTCCAAAAGTGGCATTGATTAGCCCACCAACAACTTGATTCGTATGCGCTGCTACTTCCTCAGTAAAATCGCCTAGAATGGCAGCGAGAGGGATCATGACTAAAAAATTGAGCCAAAAGCTCCAAACTGGACCCCACTGCAAATGCTTGGCCAGAAAACAAAAGGGCATGAAAATGAGCAACAGAGAAACCCATTTCCCGAATACAATATCGGTAAGTGCTTCCCGGAGTGTCGACGTCTTCTCTTCGTCCGAAGCTTCGGGAGTCGTGTCAAGCAAAGACGTTCGCTCTGAAGTCGGCAAGTCTTCGACACCTGAAAAGGAGGAAGCCATCTTGCGAATTCGAATCATGGAGGTGGGCTCTTGGTGAATATTCCGACGTGAATATCTCTTTGCCTGGCTCACGAGCTGAAAGCCGAGTCGACGCTCGCCCATGGCTTGGACAGGCTCAATACGAGCATTTCGAGACTGCGTCTCGTCGCCCTCATGACTCGCGACAGCATCATTAAACTCATGCATTCTTGGATTATCGTCGTCGTGATGAAATGAGGATACAAAAACTGAGTTGTCGAGAAAATGAGACTTGTGACGATTGCCAAGTGCACCGCTATGGGCTATGGTGTATGGTCTATGGTCTATGGTCTATGGTCTATGGTCCATTCCGAGTCTACCAGGTACTGTACAAAACACTGGTACCTGGTACCAGAATTGAAAGTACAGTAGATGAGTCGACTATGTACTATGTAGAGAGCATCCGGAGTCCGGGAGTCAATAATTACTGTACAGTATGTACAGAATGTACTCTGCGGAGACCGGGGAGAAGCGCTCAAATATTTTATGATATACTAGTGGGTACCTCACATTTGATCGGAGTGTCTACTACAGGAAACTGGACGTACAGTACCCCCAACCTGGTCGTACTCCGTACCACTACTTTTTTCCACTACAGTATGCAGTACCATGGTACCAACGTAGGAAATTCAGACAGTATTCATTTGATCCAGTACCCCAGAGTGGTCATACTCCGTAACAGACGGACGCACGCACGCACACACGCACACAATTAATTTATAATATAGTAGGATATTGAGAGATGAATGCAACGTAAGCCAATACTAGTAGCATTTAAGATTCATACATATACATGATACTCTATATGCATAAATTCCTCCGTGCCTCCGGTCTCCGAGGTCCGAGGGTTCTTTTTTTCACACCCAAAATTCTAGGTTGGATACGACCTATAGTTGTCCTGCTACAGATTGTGTTCATACATAGGTCAGTTTTTAATTGAATGGGTGCGGTGCACCCAGGGGACAGAAACGTCAGACAAACAGAAACATCGTGTGGCACTACATATGTATTAGATCGTAAACGTTACTAAAGTAACGTTACGGTAGTAGATCTTTCCTCATCGATACTATATGCTACGAGGCGCTCTACGTAAATCTGAAATACCCCTCTGAAGGCAGCAGTATTCTTGCGCGTAATTCCAACTGAATTGAATGGTATTTTCGATGATTCCGTAACGCTGTGGGTACTCAAAATGGTGCAGAAATGTTACTTCTGCCCTAAGTAAACGTTACTTGGACACTTTCTCGGTGGTACATTGGATCATAGTTCTCACATACCAGCGACAGTCACAACAGCTACATTTGGCAATCATGCTGATGGCTGGTTTTGCTTGGGAACAATCTGAGTACGCAGTAAGTTTTGAGGTACTTCCTTGGTCTTGGATCTGCTTCAAATTCTGCAATCGGACGAGAATTGATTGACTTGTGGTCGAATCTGTTGTCAAGTTGTAGAGTCCGGATGCCATGGATGTCGTCGCCTGTTGAAGTTGGAATTTCGGAAAAAATGGACTTGGGAACAATCTGAGTACGCAGTAAGTTTCGAGGTACTTCCGTGGTCTTGGATCTGCTTCAAATTCTGCAATTGGACGAGAATTGATCGACTTGTGGTCGAATATGTCAATCAAGATGTAGAGTCCGGAGTCCGGATGCCATGGATGTCGTCGCCTGTTGAAGTTGGAATTTCGGAAAAATGGACTTGGGAACAATCTGAGTACGCAGTAAGTTTCGAGGTACTTCCGTGGTCTTGGATCTGCTTCAAATTCTGCAATTGGACGAGAATTGATCGACTTGTGGTCGAATATGTCAATCAAGATGTAGAGTCCGGAGTCCGGATGCCATGGATGTCGTCGCCTGTTGAAGTTGGAATTTCGGAAAAATGGACTTGGGAACAATCTGAGTACGCAGTAAGTTTCGAGGTACTTCCGTGGTCTTGGATCTGCTTCAAATTCTGCAATTGGACGAGAATTGATCGACTTGTGGTGGAATATGTTGGTTCGAAATAGTGACATGAATATACATTTTGCGTGCATCATGTCTACTGTGCACTTGGCACTTGGCACTTGGCACTTGGCATAAAATAGGACAGTCTTGTCGGATGTCTTGCAGTAGATTTTCCCATGCGTGCATTCTGTACCAAACCCTACGGTAACATCCTGCGTTATTATATTTCCTAGTTACTCTTGTATTAGATCGTAAACGTTACTAAAGTAACGTTACGGTAGTAGATCTTTCCTCATCGATACTATATGCTACGAGGCGCTCTACGTAAATCTGAAATACCCCTCTGAAGGCAGCAGTATTCTTGCGCGTAATTCCAACTGAATTGAATGGTATTTTCGATGATTCCGTAACGCTGTGGGTACTCAAAAATGGTGCAGAAATGTTACTTCTGCCCTAAGTAAAACGTTACTTGAAGACACTTTCTCGGTGGTACATTGAATCATAGTTCTCACATACCAGCGACAGTCACAACAGCTACATTTGGCAATCATGCTGATGGCTGGTTTTGCTTGGGAACAATCTGAGTACGCAGTAAGTTTTGAGGTACTTCCTTGGTCTTGGATCTGCTTCAAATTCTGCAATCGGACGAGAATTGATTGACTTGTGGTCGAATCTGTTGTCAAGTTGTAGAGTCCGGATGCCATGGATGTCGTCGCCTGTTGAAGTTGGAATTTCGGAAAAATGGACTTGGGAACAATCTGAGTACGCAGTAAGTTTCGAGGTACTTCCGTGGTCTTGGATCTGCTTCAAATTCTGCAATTGGACGAGAATTGATCGACTTGTGGTCGAATATGTCAATCAAGATGTAGAGTCCGGAGTCCGGATGCCATGGATGTCGTCGCCTGTTGAAGTTGGAATTTCGGAAAAATGGACTTGGGAACAATCTGAGTACGCAGTAAGTTTCGAGGTACTTCCGTGGTCTTGGATCTGCTTCAAATTCTGCAATTGGACGAGAATTGATCGACTTGTGGTCGAATATGTCAATCAAGATGTAGAGTCCGAGTCCGATGCCATGGATGTCGTCGCCTGTTGAAGTTGGAATTTCGGAAAATGGACTTGGGAACAATCTGAGTACGCAGTAAGTTTCGAGGTACTTCCGTGGTCTTGGATCTGCTTCAAATTCTGCAATTGGACGAGAATTGATTGACTTGTGGTGGAATATGTTGGTTCGAAATAGTGACATGAATATACATTTGCGTGCATCATGTCTACTGTGCACCAGCACTTGGCACTTGGCACTTGGCATAAAATAGGACAGTCTTGTCGGATGTCTTGCAGTAGATTTTCCCATGCGTGCATTCTGTACCAAACCCTACGGTAACATCCTGCGTTATTATATTTCCTAGTTACTCTTGTAATATGTATCCTTTCGGATGTACATCACATAGCAATGATATATCAGTACACGTACCAGTATATTTTGATCCGTATAAAAGTGCATCACTTTGGTTGATTTCTCAGCCATTTCTAGACTGATGCAAATGAGTGAAAGTGATCCTGGAGCGTCGCGTTCAAGCGGATTTTTCCCTATCCTCCGAATTTTCACAGTATTTTTTCCTGATTTTTCCTGATGACAGTCGTTGTGATGCTACATCAGTTTTGCTAGTGTTTTCGTAGCAGTATCGTGAACTCCAGTTTTAATACTGTTCGGAATTCAGCAATAGACTCCGGCACCGCTACTGGAGTACCTGGTACGCAGAATACGTGCCCTATATTCGGCGCGGGCACGCAGGTCAAATTCGACAGTACGGAGTACGGAGTAGCAATACCGGTAGAGTAAGACGCACAGACTGGATTGTATCATTGACAACGTCACTCCACGGTAATGTATGGGAAAATTCTCATTCATTTTCTAGGTGAATGCCACCTAGAGAATTTCATGAAGTTCCACGGAACTTTTCATCCGTCGTAGAAACATACGGAATTTTGAACGTCGATTTTAGTTTCCTCATTCATCCTCACGAAATTCTAGGTCGACTGGAACCTCTAGCTAGAATGACCCTGACAGGCAATTGTTTGAACCTAGTAGAATCTCGGGGGTTCTATGTACTCCAAGCTCCAAGGCTCCCAGCTCCCAGGTATGTACGTAGCTAACGGTACCAGGTACATGTAGTGTAACACGTACAAGGGTCAGGTACTGTATGCTGTATGGTACCAGACCTACGCGGAGGGGTATGACATACATGTACCCTTCCTGTACGCATACTGTACCATCTGCATAGTCTACACGCCGTAATGGTTGTTACAAACTTTCTTATGCACGTCCAACTAAATCTCTACTTTACCCTTCGATATCGATGTCTTCGATAAAGTCTCCATCAGCATAAAACAACGACTCACCCGATGGTGATTCCGAGACTGAATCTGCGGCGACTTCGGAAGGCTCCTTTTTCTGCTCCTGCTGGGCTGCACGACGTCTCTTGTACAACCAGGCACCCGTGCCAACAAAGCCGACAGCGACAACGGCGACACATGCGCCAATGATCCAGTGAGGCACTTGATTGGCACTTTCCCCATTCCTGGCAGGTTCCTCCTCCAGTGGCTGGGAAGTGCTGCTTGGTGCCACGAGGGGGAGTGGCGCAATGTATGTTAATTGATGAATCTCCTCATTGTTATCAACAAACTTATCGCTGCTCATTCCGGCACGGATGGCAACGTACGAGAGATACTCAGCATACTCGGGGTTCACTTCCATGTTCAGGACAAAGGCAAGCTCAGTTTCCAAGACGAAGCACGAAGATTTCGAAAAGTCAGAGTCGCACGATCCTATACACGTTGCATGCGATGAGTGATGAGACAAGGATGATGAATCGTAACTGTGCCAATAATACTGTGATCAAACGTACCGATTTTGTTCGTCGACGGCAACAAAGCGCGGTGCTGTTCCTGCAAAAAGCGGCGATTAGAAGTGCCACATCCCAATGCTGCCGCAATCGCAGATTCCAACAAGGCCAATTCAAGGTCAGAGAGTGTTGACAAAGTAATGGCAGTTCCGCGAACGTCGGCAGCGTACGTCACCTTCAACTCAACCAAGGTTTTGACACTATTCACATGGTCGTCAGGCATGATAACTCCGTTGACACACTCGTATGCGCTGTAAGTGTCCGCTTGAGCCACTGGAGTCAGTGATCCAGGTGTTGATGAACCGGATGCTGACGGCGAAAGACTTGGGGCCGCCGAGCCTGATGGAGTTTCTGACGGTGAGGTGGAATCAATTGATGTGACGCTTGATGTGACGCTTGCTGTCTCCGACGGGGACGGGGAAGAAGAAGGACGCTCAGATGGTTTAAGACTGGGCTTCACGGGCTGTTTCTGACTCGGCCTTGGAGTTTTGGAAGGTACAGGCTTAACGGATGGTGTTGGGTTGTAGTTGAAGGACATTGACATCGACATGGCGTCATCGTGGGATGATTCCAGCAATCTGTTTTCAAGTCCGGCGAAAAGGCATATTAGACTGGATCTAGCAATGCTTCGAAACACATGTTTGCTACCAGCACTTACTCGAGGATAGACCCAAATCGAATCTCGCCGACGCTAAAGGTGTTGTCTAGGAAACGACCATCCGCCCTCATCTCTCTTCCAGAGGCTGGTGTATCGCCATGCTGGTTACTGGCACCAATTGCGATCACAACGCCGCACATGCTAGAAAGGAAGTAAGCAGATCGAATCATCATTCTCATCGTAGCAAGGTTTACGATGCCTGTTTCCTATTTGCTTGTTGAAAGTTGTGAGACACTTAACAGCTTTCCATTTCCAAATCATGTCCGTGCCTTCCTCCGTCTCGAATCTAGATTATCTCTCCCACCAAGAATGATGCAAGAATATTTTTACGAGTACCAAAGGGTAGGTACGAAATCCCACCACGACTGAAGTGGGCGCGGGATAGAGAAGGCCCAATTGAGGTGCCGAAAATTAAACTTGCCCACACGCAGACTCCGTTGTGCAGTCTCCGCTCGCTTCGTTTTGGGATCCATAAACATCTCGACTTGGGAGTCAGTAATACTCCATTAGGAATTACTCTCGTGGAGACTAGAAGAGACAGATTAGTAAACAATGAAGCGCTTCGGTTACGACACGCAAATGGAAGTGCCTACACTAAGTCAAGCGACACAGCCACTGTGACGAACGAGAAGTACAATCCTTTTCTTGTGTCGTCCTCAAGAAGGTGAGGGTTGCGTTCGTACTCAGCAAGACGTTCTGGCGGGATCAACCCATCTTCGTTCATCATCTTGACTGCTTTCACCGGGTCCTTGAAAAGCGCTTCAACCGCCTGAAGCTCGAAAAGCATCTTCTTCAGGTTCATAACCTTTTCCGGCCCTGACAATTTACCGAACATGGACTCCAGGGTGTGGGCTTGCTCCGATCTCAACTTTTTGATCATTTCAATCGTTTTCTCGTCATTTTTGACGCGTTCCAGAAGGTGCTTGACGATTTCGTTCTCTACATCTGACAGGGCCAATTCATGAAGCTGTAGGGAAGGCTTGTGCTTGGGATCCTCCACGACGGGATTTCCCTGTCCATTGATCTCGATTTCAAGTGCCTTGATGCGTTCCAAGACTTCTGATTGTGCATCGTTTTCGATGGCTGCTTTTGGAATTCCAGTCTGAGCATGCACTCGAATTGAAAGCACTCCTAGGAGGATGGCGAGGCTCAATGCCAAGGGTTTCATGTTACTCGGAGTCGAAGGTTTTGGGTTCGACGAATCTTAAAGCAAGGGAGATTCAGTCGGCAATGTGCAAGAATCAAACCGAGAAGACAGACGACCAAGGCCACTCACGGCTCACGGCAGATACGAGGTCCGGCATCATCGGAGGGAGTTTTCCGCTGTCATGACAGGAAGGATGGATTGCAGATTGCAGACTGCATCGCCCTGCCTCAATAAACTTCTGCTACTACCTGGTACTATCGGTACAAAGACATATCAACATACACTATGTACACTATGTGGGCATTCTGTATCATATGAAATACACATACTGCAGTATGAGTGTCGGCTTCAGTCTTATCTCTGTAACATTCCTGGTAGTACTACTGCTACTGCTATGTCTACATAGTAGCACGAAGCACTACTATCTGATGGTCCGACATTTTTTCCATTTTTTTGTTCACACAATTATGAGCTCCTGAGCCGTTGCATCCTACTCGGAGTACTTTTTTGACGTCGGTGATACTAGCGCCTGCGTGCGCCTTCATTGATGGAGTCTTTGCTGAAGATAAACGCGTTCCGCAACAAGCAACAATTCGTAGGAAAGATGGACGTGGAGATATTAAGCGACTCGACGCAGCGGCTCAAACGATATCAGCCCTTGTTTCGAAAGCGTATATCAACGAAACGAGCATCTTTTTCATCTTCCACCACCTCTACAATCTGGTAATGTCTCGACCGAACAAAGCACTCTTGATCCAGTCGAAGGTAACCAAGACACGGTTTCTCGTCGCAACTTGCTTGACCAAGTAAACCGAACGCCACAAGATAAAGGATACGCTTCCAGCATACTTCGCCAGTGGCATATCGCCTAGCTGTACCTGCGACAGTGCCTGACCACCCCCCACATACGCGAGAATACCAAGATTGAGAAAGAAAAAACCTTGTGCCTTTTCCAAACCTCGCAATAAGAGCCACGATTTGACAGGTGAGTCGTCTGTCAGTAACGGTGGCGTCATGGTCAAGTCATAGTCTCGATCCAACATCCGAGCAACGTAGGCACCTTGCTGACCAGCCACCTGTGCCGTCTGTGGCAAGTAACCGCCCTCGTCGTCCTTGCACGCAGCTGCGTCTCCAACCACGATGATCGAACCATAGGTTTCCGGAGTGGGTGTAGGGCATCGTAGCCACTGGTCAACATTAACCTTGCCACCCACTCCACGCGCTTCGCTGGGGAGTGCTTCTAAAAGCGTTGAGATAAAGGGAACAGGAGCCGTGCCCGCTGCCCACACCGTTACTCCAACTTTCATTGTTTCGACTTTTTGGTCGCCGACTTTGGATTGCAACTTGATAAACCCGTCACCGACCTCAACGACTCGAGTATTGAGTCGAACCTCGACGCCTTGCTTGAGGAGCGATTCGAGACCGTGTTTTCTCAGATCAGGATCGAACTGCGGAACAAGCTCGGCACCGCCCTGCACTAACACAATCTTGATGTCATTCTTTAGTTTGGAGTAGACTCCAGTACGAGGCTTCGTAATGTCCTTGACGAAGTCAGTCAACTCTCCAGCCAATTCGACTCCCGTCGGCCCCCCACCTACTATGCAAAACGTCACACGTCTCGACCGCTCCTCCTGGCGAACTTGCTGTTCTTGCTCCGCAATATTCGTTTGAACCGCGACATCAGGTCTAGAAGCGTACTCGAGACACTCTCCAACTGCATTTCGAAGCAGTCTCGCGTCATCGCAGGACTTCAATCGTAAACAGTACTCAGCAGCTCCCGGGACGACGTTGTCATTGACACGACATCCGACGGCTACCACCAAGTGATCATATGGAATTTCGAGGTGCGGCGGCTGCCCATGGCGGTAGTCTTCCAAAAGCGACTGCAATTGTACTGTGATTACTCGCTTCTCGACGTCAATGGCAGTTGCGCTGCCCTCGACGTACGATTCGATCATAGGATTGGACGCCCGTACTGCCTCCGTCATGCTTCGGTATTCCACAGTTCCAACCGAGGCCGATGCGAGCACTGTGTTCAGTTGGAAGGAACAGTCATAGTGAGTAGTCCGAAACTTCCATCACAATTGGATCTACAGGTACTTACTCGGTGTGAACACAAAGTGATTCGTAGGAGAGACTACGATCAGACGCAATTTATAGGTATCGGCGACCTTCAGAATTGCATGCGCCGCCCACCCTGAACCTAGAGTTAATGACTTAACAGGTGAGAATAAGGGAAACGTGAGAAAGCACTACATCATCTGCTTACCAAGCACGACAATTGTTTTGCGATGCGCATCGTCTTTTGAGTCCGCCAAGACCCAGCCCAAATCGTAGGGGATACGACGAGCGTGCAAGACCGCATCTTCGATGGTATCCAAAGCTCTAGAAAAAGTGTGTCGAATGGAACGGATGGACCTTCCTCCGTGACATTTGATTTCAGCTCAATCGTATCGTATTGACTGGATCGGAACGAATCCAACCCCATTCTACTCACTTCATAGAATTGGGCGCTGTCCTTTTCTTTTGCCAAGAGCTTTCCACCTCGTTTAGTTTGTATAGTTTTCAAGCGTAAAGGTGGTTCTGGCTCTTGAGCACCGCCGTTCCTAGGTGCTTCTTGCGCCGTGTGCACTTTCTTCGAAATAGCAGCACGAACTGGGGAATCAACAATTTCGAGCGATGGACTGTCCACCTTTTTACTTTGCCAGAGAATAAATCCGGTCGCTTTCGTATCCTGATGCTGCGACTTCAGCACTGCAAAACGAGAAGGTACTATCGATGGTACAAAAGCACTTCCGAAATGAGCCATGTAGGCTAGGAACCAGAGAATGGAATTGTACTTCATGTTACAGTTGAGAAGGCGAAGCTATCGAGAGAGAAGATAATGGCGTTCTTTGTTTTGTGGAAAGGAATCGAACAGAAGATGCGAGTGGGGAACATCCTGTATCAAGGATGCAAACCGAACCCCACTGACTTGTTGGGATTAGATGTACAACAGTAGAGGACAGCTTCTCAAAACCAGGAATGGATACTACAATAATTGAGAATTGGGAGAGATTCTGTGATTCGTGACAGATGACAGCTGTGTCGAGTTTTTTTTTCCGATCACCCGCCGACCCGCCGACCCGCCGACCGCCAACACCCGACACTCGCGACACCGACCACAGGTCCGGTAGCTAGTACGAAAGTACGGCGTGTAGCACGACCACCGGGTTCTACTGCAATGGACGAGGAGTGGCGAGTAAAGCGTTTGCACTTGTTGTTAGAGGTTGCGGTTCGTGACAATTCACAGGAAGTCATAACAAATCGACAATTGGCTGATCACGTAGTTTGTACCTCAGGCTGATGTGGCATCAATTTCCTTACCGCTAAATCAAACTTCTTATCACCACAACCAGTCCAATGAGTGGGACCTTCAACATAATTGCCATGCTCTTGGTCACAGCAGTACAGTTGTTTCCAATCAGGCACATGGAATTGTTGTCACTCATACTGATCGACCGCAGCCAATGGGAAATGTGTTGTAGACCTCAAGAACAGCTGGACTGCATAGTCATGTGAGTCTTGCATCAACAACTAAATTTCTTTCTTGCAATGATTGAGTGCTGCTGCTATGAATGAGACTGTAAAGATAACCACCATAAGATGTGTCAAAGTCAGGTAACTTTAAAGTATCAACGGTTGTACTTGATAATGAAGGGTTGCTATTGATGTCTGTTAAAGTGTGAATGTGTGTCTTGACAAGAAACAGATGTGAGACAATGCATGAAGCTTCACTCAGGAGAATCGGGAATTTCGTTTTGATGTGGTGTGAAACTGTGTTGTAGATGCGAATGCCGTCATCCGGGTTGCATCTCATGAGTAGTATTGATCTGCATCCCAACATAAAATCATCATCACGATTTGAAAGTGAGCAATTATGAGATGCCCATATCAGTCGAGTTGAACTTGATACTGACTACGAGTACTTGCACTTCACATGTGCAGTGGTATGATATAGATTATCATAAAACTGGCTGGTGTCCAAAATTGGTGTTCAGCACAACAAAGTGAAGTTGCTCCACATTACAAGGAACATCATTGCCATATGTGTAGTAGTAATTTAATTGATATTGAGTACTACCTTTTTGGTAGTAGAGGTGGTGAAAATTACACCATTTAATGGCTCAATTTTTTTGTGTGGCTCTAAGCCACTTTTAGGTTGTACATCGTACATCATGCTTGGTATGACATACTTCGACCTTCGAGTTGTACTACCGGTAGTAGGCTACAACCGTAAACCATAATAAGTATAGATCTGCTTTCTGCTTTCAGCACAAGTTCAGTTCCAGTTTCCGTCACAGAAGTCGGAAACGGTGGAACAGTCGACGGTACACCGTACCAATCCCACACGACACGACCGTGCTCGATTAACTCCAGTTTTCTGTGATATCAGTTGCGTTTCGTTGCGATCATCACACTGAGAATACTGATCACTGATCAGCCATCTGACTCCCCATAGAGAAGTAGTGACACCTTCAGCAAGCTACCATGTTGTCATTGAAGCGGCTTGCATACATTTGTTGTCTGCTTATTTTCTCCATCGCATCCACTGGTCGTGGGGAGGAGGAGACAATCTCAATACCTTCCAATCGATCCGAAATGGATGAGAAGATACGTCTGATGGTGGAGCGTGGCAAGGCTCAGCCTAGGCCGTTGAAGCGATCTGGTGAGGTGGACGAGAAATTCGAGAAGTTCTTTGAGGTCATGGCTACACTGTGGCATATCGCCGATGAGTATGATTTAACGCATCAAATCCAATTCACTAACTTTGTGACCTTTGGGCCACAGAGTGCTGGTAAGACTACGATTACTGAGCGAATTCTTGGATTTCCCGTCGCTGTAACAAAGACGGGAGTGGGGACGACGAGGCCGATGATATTAACAACTCGACGGTCCGATGTCGAACAAGTGAGGGTGAAGGCGTACGGCGAAGAAGCGTTTCAGGAATATGATCGGGAAAAAGTCATGGTCTGGGCGCAGACGCAAATGGAGGATGCTGGGACCACAGCTGCAACAAAGCGGCCGAAGATTAGCAACAAACCAATTTACATCGACGTTACCGGTCCCAAGTATATGAATCGTCGATTCGTGGACTTGCCTGGTTTTCAATCAAACGATGAGGGCAATGCAGGGACACGCCAAGAAATCTTGAACTTACTGAAGGAAGAAATGGATAAGCCCAACACGGTGGTTCTTTGTGTTGAAGACTCTCAGTTGGAATACGTAAACTCTCCACTTGTTTTAGCGATCAAACAAGTTTTTGGCACGAGTTTGATGGAGCAGCCCAGTTTCCAGCACCGGTTTGTTATTGCTTTCAACAAGTCCGATCGCTGGCTTCTGGCGGACGATATCTCGAAAGAGTCCTTCGTCAACAGATTGTATCCATACGTTCAGGGGTGCGGTATCATGCCTATAATCGTGGGGACACCGTTCAACCCAAGTGGAACAGTTCGCAGGGATCGTGAGACTGGGTCCGCATCATTTTCGGATGTCGAGGATGAATATCGTCATGCCATTAGTCGAGAGGAAGGCGTGTATCGATCCTTCTTCAACAGTGTGGACGTTGGGCAAGGTATGGAAGACTTTCTTCGATCCAAGTTCCTAGGATTTGAAAACTTGCTGGGGACGGTCGATGGCTTGGTCGTTGAACGAGATCTTGGAAATTTCGAGCGCATTTCCAAGAGATTAAAGCGCATTATTGAACAAACAAGTCGATCGATAGAAAGGCTCGAGGTCCAGCTGGAGTTATTGTCGAATCTTCGGGAAAATAGTAAGAGCTTCCTCACTGACTTGCTTTACGACGTTAAAAAGATTGCTACAACTGACGCTGGAGGGAGTCCGGTTTTGGCGACGATTGATATCGACGATATTAAAGTGTTCGGCAATGACGCCCTCACCGAGGAGATCGAGTTTGTTTTCGGCCACAGAAATCCAAACGCGACGTACCTCACTGGTGAGCACGATGAGTTTGGTGGATACTACGACCCCACGCGGACTTACAGAGACCAAAGCAGTCATGGCTTGGATCACGCGAATGTTGGCATGTGGACGAAAGAAATTTTCAAGACTATCGCACGCCTTAAGAGTCCACAGACTGTGAACTCGATTGATTACCTTCACAAAGAGCTTGTTGGAGGGAAATTATACGAGAGAGCCGTGGCGGTTTGGTCATCCTCCCTTTATAGCTATCTTGCGCCAACACACGACGATCTGCTCCGTCTCGCAAACATCGTTGGCACGAACACGGAGATCAAGGACCCAAATCGTCACGATTTTTTGAAAGCGACTCGTCTCATGGAAGTATACGTTATGCGACTGGTACCGGCCCTTCAATATTTGTGCCAAAAGCTTGAATTCTTGTTGCTGAAGATATTCGATACGGCATGGCGAGCTAGGCTCAAGATGGGAAGCAATAAGGAGCTTGTTGAGTTAATTGGAGAATCGTCGTTCAGAGCGGAAGCACGAGCGCGCTTTCGCGACAGTGTACGTCAAAGCTCGGCTATCGCCTATGGCACCTCTCTGACCGACCTGAATAATGACGTGAACAAGCTTCTCCCCTATTCAACAGATTCTGCAGCAGTGTCTGGGATGCTGTTTGCTTTCCCGGATGCTGCAGATAATATTGTTACTTTGCACAATGAATACCGAAACGTCTTTGCAAATGCAGTCAAGAAGAAGGTTACCCAGCATATGAGCGAAATATTCGCGAGCGAAGGTTTGCCCACTGTCCTGAAGGGTATTGAAGATGGAATCGACATCATCGCCACTGCCGGTAGCATCGATCCGTTATTGATAGCCGGTCTTGGGACTTGCCGTGATATGGTTGCGTCGACCTGGAAGGGACAACGGTCTCCGAATCGTCCTAGTGTAGACGAGCGTATGGAAGACCGAGATGAACGCCTTCTCGGGTTCACGTGTGTTCTGTACTCACATTTTCTGCCCCGTTTCATAGCCACCATTGACAGTCGCATGCGACGTGAGCTTTGGGGAAGCGTAGATGATACCCGAGCAATCGAAGCCATCCGTGACGCAGTATTGGATTCCAGCGCCTTCAAGCGTGCAAGCTTGAAAGTTGGAGGTATTCAGGCGAGCGTTGATGCTCTCAAAGTGAAGGAACTAAAACTTCGCGAAGCCTATGATCAGCTTACTGATATGCACTATCGGTTCGAGGGATATCTACCCAATGACGATGAGGCTCCTGTCTGTCACGCATTCGGTTGTTAGGTTGCGATCGCATGTATCCAGTGAACCAACAAATCGGATGAATGTCATTCGCTGCTGAGAAATTCTGGACTTCCACAAATGCGTTGCTTTTCAAATCGTTGTCCAAACGACGATCGAACACAGGTTGTGGCGTTCCTTGCCACGAATGTGGGACTGCGAATAACTCGGCATGCACACTATCCATGTATTAACAAACTGGAATGTGCAACTAGGAGATAGTGAGTGGCTTTTACTACGAAGTGCTAGTGCTCCTCTCCATCATCAACATAATTATCTGGCAGCGGCGCCTCCTCGTGCAAAATCTCCTCTGAAATAAGCCCCCAAATGGGGACATCATCATGTCCCATTTCAGTCAACATTTTCTTTCGGCTCGGTAGGTTCGAGTCCTCAGGAGGATCAATGAAAAACTTGAGCTCCACTACGCACGCACATTCTACAACGACACCATTCAGCATTTTCACAAGGGAAATGGCCGACGACAGCGTCCCTCCGGTAGCCACCAAGTCATCAATGATGAGGACACGATCACCGTGCTTGATTTTATCTCTCTGCACAGTCAACCCCTCGCGTTGGCCATATTCACACTTGTAATCCACAGACGAAATGGAATTCGGCATCTTCCCCTTTTTTCTCATCATAATGAACGGTTTCTGGAGGCCGAGGGCAATGGGAGGTCGAGAACGAAGCCTCGCGCGTCGAGTCTGAATGAGGAGAAGCACGAAGATGTGTAAGATAACAGGCATTAACACAAGCTTGCAGGTTTGATCGTCAACACGCACCCCGCTATCACGTCAATGCCAATCTGATGGTATCTGTCGACAAAAATGTCAACAATCCGCTTGAAGACGTGTGGCTTGTACAAGAAACCACCGATATCGTAGAATCGATCGATGCCCTTGAAAGGAAAGTACGGTAGGTGCTTGGCAATATCACGGGCTTCATCCCCGTCTTGTTCATACTTCGTAGCGCCGCTCATCGTTCAAGTTTAGCGACGGAGCTATGGTTGTCCGGGAATAACAGGACAACTGAGAAATGAGACAGGCGCTGGTTTTCGGGTGCGCTACAGCGTGATACCCCGAGTTTGCATAGCAAGGAGCGCTTCGGAGATCGGAGGTCGGAACATGTGTCATTTTTTGTTACTGGTATGTGCATACGCTTGATTTGTCTCCGTACAGGACGTTCCCTTAGCACCGTAGGGGGACACGTACTCCAGTACTCGAGTAAGAGCGTACTGCAGAACACGGAGATTGCTCACCTATTGTGTCATACATTATTACTGTACATAGTAGACCATATACTGGGAGAAATGATAGTAGTACCAGGTACTACCAGGTACCAGGTACCAGGTACGTACAGTATGCGTGTACGGAACCTGAGATTCTCCGCTGTGGAAGTGCTACAGGTATATTGGTATATCCCGTCCCACGGTACAACAGTACAGTACAAGTACTCGGAGCATGGAGTATGGAGTACTATGCTTCCTGGTACTGTAGTACTCAGCATACTACAGGTAGCAGTTGTACACTCGGCGTGAACCGTAATACTGGCGTGTTTTTGTACAAGTACTTGAACTACGTACATAGTACTCTTGTGCGGGTACAGTACTGGAGTACTAATTACTTGTTGCACCGTTGTGGCGAGCTGCTTCCTTGACACAGCGAGTGCGACGATCCGTGTGAGTACTACGGTATTCGTATGTGACGTCAAAAATGTGACCGATGAACGACCATGATGTCGACCCTTCATACCCCTCGCCACAGATCGCTGGGGAGTGCGTCGAGTACGTTTGTACTTTTCACATTTAAATCATCCCACTTTTTGACTTGACACCGTCTAGAATTAGACAACACCATGAACATGCGTCGTGGCTACGCTGTGGCAGCAGCGTGCCTCGCTGCCACGGTTGCAACGGCAACAGCTTTTACTAGTGCTGGTGAGTTCATCGATCCTTTTGAAACTTCGTTTTGCCGTCTTCGTTGCGACGTGAGTCCTTCGCTTGCCCATCGCAATTTTTTTGGTTTTCCCTGATTATCAGGGTAGCAAATTCCGTGTGCCATCAAATTTCATCGTGAAAACGGTCAAGCATGGAATCTCTCTGCATCCAAGTCCCCACTTTACCGAGAGAGTAACGATCGGGCATTGGATGCGTGCATGGAATGATGCGTTCTAAACCGATTTAACGACCCGATACGGTACCTCAACACTTTACCTCATTGTGCCGACGTGTTACCTTTCGAGGCCGTCACGAAGGTGCGACTCGCATCTGTTGTCGAACCATTACGTCGCCACTTCCTGATTGATGGATCGCGGTATCTTCTTGACGTCGTGTTTCGTTGAAAACTCCGATCTTTCCTTTCGTGGATTAAGAAATTCCGTGGATACGTGATTGCTTCATATCTTCTAAGGCGCTTTTGGGAATCTTTGTAAAACCGGGTGATGTCACCTTTTCTTCGACCACGTACTCGATCATGATGTTTGCTTCTTACGACGTGCGATGTCGACAAGTTCAACCCATCACCAATTGACTTCATGGAATTTGAATGTCGCCAGCATCAAATCTCACCCTACCATCTTGCTATCCCTCCAGTTCCAGCAGCCTTCATCTCTACTCCAGCCCATTTAGGCGGAGCCAAGTTATTTGAAAAATCATGTTTGTCGACATCCACATGTCTCTCAATGAGCACTATCGAGGAAGCCGCCACTTCGAGCAGTGCCGGTGTTCAGGCTCTGGAGGACTACGTCAAGGCCCGCGGTGGTGATCGCGTAATCAGAAAAGTTTTGATTGCCAACAACGGTATGGCAGCCACCAAGTCGATTATCTCTATGCGCCAATGGGCATACATGGAGTTGGGTGACGAGCGCGCCATCCAATTTGTTGCCATGGCCAC
The DNA here is from genome assembly GCA_022925895.1 of Fragilaria crotonensis. Lineage (NCBI taxonomy): Eukaryota > Bacillariophyta > Fragilariophyceae > Fragilariales > Fragilariaceae > Fragilaria > Fragilaria crotonensis. The sequence goes on along the minus strand of JAKSYS010000057.1, from coordinate 19,037 downwards.
CGCTGAAGATCTCAAGGCCAACGCTGAGTTCATTCGTCTCGCCGACTCGTTTGTTGAGGTACCCGCAGGAAAGAACAGCAACAACTATGCAAATGTTGATGTCATCGTCAAGGTTGCCCTTGAGCAAGGCGTCGATGCTGTTTGGCCTGGTTGGGGTCATGCTTCGGAGAACCCAAAGCTTCCTTCGACCCTCACCAGCCTGGGGATCAAATTCATCGGACCAACTGCACCGGTTATGAGCGTTCTTGGCGACAAGATTGGGGCTAACATTCTTGCCCAAACCGCCAAGGTCCCTTCGATCCCTTGGAGTGGTTCTTTCGGGGGCGAGGACGACGGTCCTCTCATGGCCGAGTTGACTGAAGAGGGAACCATTCCTGTCGAGACCTTTGAAAAGGCCACATGCCGTACTGTTGAGGAAGCCATTGAGGCTGCCAAGCGTATTGGATACGAAAACGGAATTATGATCAAGGCCTCTGAAGGAGGTGGAGGAAAGGGCATTCGTTTCGTAGAAAACGAAGCAGATCTCAAGAATGCCTACATTCAGGTCCAAAACGAAGTTATTGGTTCCCCTATTTTCCTCATGCAGCTTTGTAAGAATGCCCGCCATCTTGAAGTTCAGATTGTTGGCGATCAACATGGCAATGCTGTTGCCCTGAATGGTCGCGATTGCTCCACTCAGCGTCGCTTCCAAAAGATTTTCGAAGAGGGCCCGCCCACTATTGCGAAGCGTGAAACCTTCCGCAAGATGGAGAGGGCTGCTCAGCGTTTGACGCAGACTATTGGATACATCGGTGCCGGTACTGTGGAATACCTCTACAACGCCGATACTGACAATTTCTTTTTCCTCGAGTTAAACCCACGCCTCCAAGTCGAGCACCCTGTCACGGAAGGTGTCACTGGAGTCAATCTTCCCGCAACTCAACTCCAGGTCGCTATGGGTATCCCTCTTTACAACATTCCTGATATTCGTCGTTTCTATGGGAAGGACATGTACGGAACCGATCCCATTGATTTCTTCGAAGAGGAATATAAAGAAATCGACTCTCATGTCATCGCCGCTCGCATTACTGCCGAGAATCCCGATGAAGGCTTTAAGCCGACTTCGGGTTCCATCGAACGCATCAAGTTTCAGTCCACTTCGAATGTTTGGGGTTACTTCAGCGTCGGAGCGAACGGAGGCATTCACGAGTTCGCAGACTCTCAGTTCGGTCACCTTTTCGCCAAGGGACCCACTCGTGAACACGCCCGCAAGTCTCTCATCCTTGCGTTGAAGGAGATTGAAGTTCGAGGTGAGATCCGCACAACTGTTGAGTACCTTGTCCAGCTCCTGGAAACCAAGGCTTTCATTGAAAACACTATCGACACTTCTTGGCTGGATGGACTCATTAAGGAAAAGAGTGTCCAAATCGCCATGCCATCCCACCTTGTCGTCACGTCGGCTGCGGTGTTCAAAGCCTTCGAGCATGTGAAGACCCAGACTGAGGAGGTAAAGGAGGCTCTCCGCAAGGGACAAGTTTCCATCGGCGGTATCCCTGGTATCAACTCGTTTGACCTTGAGATAGCCTACGAAGACACCAAGTACGCCTTCCATGTTGAACGCATTGGGTCTGATATCTTCCGCCTCTCCATCAATGATAACGTTATTGATGCCCGTGTCACTCAGACTGCGGAGGGCGCTCTCCTCGCTAACTTCGGAGGAGAGACCCATAGAATCTTCGGAATGGACGAGCCCCTCGGACTTCGACTTGTCCTTGACGGCGTTACCGTCCTCATGCCTACCATCTTCGATCCGTCGGAACTCCGTACTGATGTAACTGGTAAAGTTGTGCGCTATTTGCAGGACAACGGTGCTGAGGTCCAAGCAGGAGCTCCATTTGTTGAGGTTGAGGCTATGAAGATGATCATGCCTATCAAGGCTACCGAGACAGGAAAGATCACTCACAACCTTTCTCCGGGTTCAGTCATCTCCGCTGGAGACCTTCTGGCTTCTCTTGAACTGAAGGATCCCTCGAAGGTCAAGAAGATTCTCAATTTTGAGGGATCTCTTGACATAGAGGCCACTCCGTTGGAAACCGACGCTGCGTCGAAGGTTGCTAACATCCTCGCGGGATACAAGGGAGATGCTGAGGCCGCCGCGGCTGCTATTCTCGCAGACGTAACAGACCAAGCTGAGGCTGACGGAATTGTCACCGATAAGCTCAAAGAATTTATTCGAGTTGAGTCACTTTTTGCTGGAAAGCTTCTCGATGATGTTGTCCGCGACCTTACTAAGGCCAACGCGAATTCCCTTGAAGTTGTTATCGCCGAAGCCCAGTCTCACCAGCAGCTTGCCCTTCGCAAGAAGCTGGTTCTCTCGTTGCTTCGCCAGGTAGCTATCATGTCTGAACGTTTCGGAACGAGCAAGATGTCGTCGGAGTTAAAGGATGTGTTGAAAATGTTGGCCGAGATGAAAGAGAAGGCTTACGGAGAGATTGCATTGGCTGCCGATGAACTGATCCGACAGTCGGAGGTGCCATCCTTTGAGAGCCGCTGCGATGTATTGCGTAAGCAACTCCGAGATGGAGCCACTGACCTTATGGCCCTGTCGCACAGTACCACACTCTCGGCCGGCGTTGACTTGCTGACGTCCCTGTTCGCCGACGAAGATCCTGCAGTCCGATCCGCTGCAGTTGAAGTCTACATTCGTCGCGTTTACCGTGCCCATCGTGTTGAGAGTGTCACAGTTTCCGAAGGAAACGGCAGAATCACCTGCTCTTGGACTTTCAGTTTCGCTGATACCGAGCTTTCTTCGGCCGTGAAACGTCGGGGAATGCTAAGTATTATGCCTTCGTATGATAGTCTTTCGAATGACTTGCCTTCCATCCTTGACGAGTTCGGGGCATTGATCGGAGAAGCCAAAGCCTCTGACTATGGACCCATTAATGTCCTGCACTTGGCCAGTACTGCTGGCGGTGCCTCGGCTGATGCCATTCAGTCTGTCATTGTTGGAGAAGAGCGCAAGTTGAACATGCTTGCAATCAGACAAGTGAACGCTCTGATACCTGTTCCTGGGGGCAATCCCGAGTACTATACATACTCTCAATGCCTCGGATTCAGTGAAAATCCCCTCAGACGCAATATGCGACCAACCTTCCCTTACATTTTGGAACTTGATCGCCTCGCCACTAACTTTGAGCTGGATCGCATCCCCGCCATCGGCAGAAATGTTCAAGTCTATGTTGGTGCAGAGAAGAGTGCCACTCCAAAGCGCGGTGGATCGCCTCAGGTTGTTTTCGTTCGAGGTATTTCGCACACTCCAGGCTTGATTACTTCCGGCGGCGCCTATCGTGCACTTCTCGCCGGGCTTGATGAGCTCGAGCGAGCGCAGTCGAACTTGAAGGTAAATCTTCAGTCCTCTTCTCGCATTTTCCTCCATTCTCTGCACGAGCTCGAAAACACAACCCCCCGGGAAATCGCACTGCGATTCAGAGACGTTATGGGCCAGCTCAAGAGTAAACTTGCGACCCGCCTTTTGAAACTGCGAGTTGATGAAATTGAAGTCAAAGTGCGCATTGCCACGACTGGCGAGGACGGACAACGCGCGATTCAGTCTGTTCGACTTGTAGCCTCGTCAATGGAAGGGGAGTGGCTGAAAAATGCAGCATACCTCGAGAAACCAGACCCTGTCACTGGTGTTACCCGTGAGTATTGCACTATCGAGGAAGCTGGTGTTACTCCGATGTGCTTCCTTGATTCCTATGGAACCTCCAACATTGTCCAAACCAAACGAGCGATCGCTCGTCGCGTTGGTTCCACGTATGCGTACGACTTCCTTGGCCTTATGGAAGTTGGCCTCATCGGCGAATGGGATGCGTACACGACGTCGCTGGGCGAAGAGTCTGACGTGCAGATGCCCTCCAACCTTTTCCAATCTGAGGAATTGGTTGAGGACACTTCTGGGAATCTCGTGAGAGGAAGCCGCCCTATTGGTTCTAACAAGATTGGCATGGTCGCCTGGCATGTCACAATGAAGACTCCTGAATACCCGGAGGGTCGTGATGTTGTCTTTATCGCCAACGATGTCACCGTTCAAAGCGGTTCTTTCGGGGTCGAAGAAGACGAGCTGTATTACAAAGCATCCGTGTACGCCCGTGACCATAAATTGCCTCGAGTCTATATCGCCTGTAACGCTGGTGCTCGCATTGGTCTCGTCGACGAGTTGAAGCCAAAGCTGAAGATTAAGTTCAACGACGACGAGAATCCAGCAAAGGGTTTCAAATACCTGTACCTTTCGGATGACGACTACAAGGGACTCCCTGATGGTACTGTCATTGCGCACAAGGTGCCAGAGGGCTGGGCGCTTGATGATGTGATCGGCACAAACCACGGAATTGGAGTTGAGAACTTACAGGGTAGTGGAAAGATTGCTGGAGAGACCTCAAAGGCTTACGATGAGATCTTTACGCTAAGCTACGTCACAGGCCGCAGCGTCGGTATTGGAGCCTACTTGGTCCGTCTCGGACAACGTGTAATTCAAATGCGTACCGGCCCCATCATCCTCACCGGTTACTCCGCGCTCAACAAGCTTCTTGGTCGCGACGTCTACACTTCTCAGGATCAGCTTGGTGGACCACAGATCATGTACCCCAACGGTGTGAGCCACGAAACTGTCGAGAACGACCAGGAAGGTGTTGCCTCCATGCTCAAGTGGATCAGTTTTGTCCCGAAGACCGTTGGCGCCCTCCCTGCCGTTCGTGGTTGTGGCGACCCTGTTGACCGCCCTGTCGAATGGCGCCCGACGCCGACTCCATACGATCCTCGCCTGATGTTGGGTGGCACACCCGATATGGCTGGTTTTTTCGACAGGGGTAGTTGGAAGGAATACCTTGGAGGATGGGGCAAGAGTGTTGTAACTGGGCGTGGACGACTTGGAGGGATTCCAATGGGTGCAATTGCTGTGGAAACTCGACTGGTCGACAAAGTCGTGCCAGCGGACCCAGCTGATCCGAACTCTCGCGAAGCGATCCTCCCTCAGGCTGGTCAAGTTCTCTTCCCTGACTCGTCCTACAAGACCGCTCAAGCCATTCGTGACTTCAACAAGGAGGGCATGCCAATCATGATATTTGCCAACTGGCGTGGATTCAGTGGTGGAAGCAGAGATATGGCTGGTGAAATTCTCAAATTCGGGGCCATGATTGTCGATGCTCTCCGTGAATATGAACACCCTGTGTATATCTACCTTCCTCCACACGGCGAGCTTCGTGGTGGATCTTGGGTCGTCGTTGACCCAACTATTAATGAAGAGAAAATGGAAATGTACGCCGATCCTGACTCTCGCGGAGGTATCCTCGAACCAGCCGGTATCACCGAGGTTAAGTTCCGTCTCCCTGATCAACTCAAGGTCATGCACAGACTTGATCCTCAACTCCAACTGCTGGATTCGGAACTCGACATGACTGAGTTTGAAGACGCTCGTGCCGACATCAAGGCTCAAATTCGTGCACGTGAAGATCTGCTGAAGCCGGTTTACCTTCAGGCTGCCACCGAGTTTGCCGATCTCCACGACAAGACCGGGCGCATGAAGGCTAAGGGCGTCATCCGAGCGGCTGTTCCTTGGGAGCGGTCTCGGGAGTACTTCTACTATCGCGCCAGCCGCCGTATTGCTGAGGACGATGTTGTCGGTCGTCTTAAGGCTGCCGACCCATTCCTTACATCTGAAGCAGCACGCGACCTTGTCAAGGGAATGTGTGGCTGTGACTGGGAGGACGACAAGTCTGTGGTTGCCTTTTTCACCGAGAAAGCTGTGGAGCTGGGCGACAAGATCAAATCTGTGAAGGCTGCCGCTGTCCAGGCCCAGATTGATTCGCTGAAGAAGGAGTTGGACGGACTCTCCTTCATGTGAAGAGAAAAGTACAATTATGATCAAAGGATGCTGACGAAATCTAGAACAAATATTCGCTCCTGCAAGATGCATATTTATATATAGATAAAATACCATTCACTCCAAACTGTTGGTGCACTCTCTACTCTACTCTAGTAGCTCGTTTAGTGTCCCGTGCAGCACGGGTTGTGTGGAGTAACACTTAAAGCTCGTGTGAAATCGAAGAATGACGGAACCACAGAGTTAGAATTGTACAGAAAACGAAGCAGTGAGGAAGTGTCAACAGTCCTCCTTGAAAGGCAAGCTACGATAGTGGAAAGGAGCTGACTAGACCTACATCAGCTTCACATCTCGCATCATATCATTGTTCGAGAATCGAGTTATGTTGCGAAAGGTTTAGGAAATGGCCAAAGTACTGGTACGTAGCGGAACAGTCGCACAGGAACCGGCGGCAAGGCCCATGTTGATCGCCGTGTTGTTCCTCTTCAAATCATGGAAGTATTGGCTGCATACTTCCTTGTTCAATTCCGAGAACGTGTCGAGTTCTGGACAATACATGGCTTACATTCGATACTGGCAAACTAAGCTGCTCAACAGGTAACACTTTCCTCGACTCAGCTTAGATGCAAAAGAAATGTTCTCTTACTTTAGGTGAAACTGCTGTGCCTGTTATTCTGCTGCCCAGTATTCAAGGTTGCGAGCTTGCAAATTGGGCACTAACCTTCGGTGGTGGCACCCTTTCATGACCGTCGCACTACGTTTGATGGTGTCATGTAATTATTATCTAGTTGTGGTAAGTTTGTGATCCATTTGTTACCTGCATGGTTGAACATATGCCCCCCCTCCTTACCAATGAGTGGCACCTTAAAGATTTGTAGCATACATTGGTTCACACTGTAGTTGTTGCCAACCAAACAGCGCATTGGCATCTTACCATATATGTTCAATACCAGTACGTGAATGGTGTAAATGATCCTCCTGTGCAGCCATGCCCAGCACGATGTTATCTGCCTGTGAGAACAAGCAGACACTCTGATACAGTCTATGGCACACAACCTCATGACTGTCATCGGTCCTGAGAGAACTTCTCGGAAACCTGTACTAAGATGCTGAGACTCCAATGCACTCTGGAGTAGTGGCTGCTTATTGCCTTTTGTCCAGCCAATGAGGTGAATATGATTGCAAATTTGCTGGGCAGCTGGCATTTGAGACTCTCAGGTTGTCTCACACACAAGTGGATCATTGCATGGCTGATGCTAGGCAAGTTGCTTGCTTCCTCAACACAGCGAAATCCATTTGATCTATTTGAAAATGTTATGTTCAGCCTCGCTGATGCCTAGAACAAACAATGTGATCCAAGACATATGTTGCTGTTGTTGCTGAGCAGGTACTCAGCAAAGAAAGTATCATAACTGGATTGAATGTGATTGAGAACAAGGGTGGTTCACAACATCAACTTTTCAATTTCTTCTTACTCCATTTGTTGCAAACCCACTTTCCAGCCTTGGACATAATGTTGCTTGGGAATAACATAGTAGTCGTAGGAAAGCAAAGAAGAATGTGCACAATTGCTTTGATCTTGACAATGATGACATGTTTCATGCAATTCAACGTTCAAAAATGAGTGCAGTGATGGAAGAATCACAGTCAGGCATTGGAAGTCTGCACGTGACTTGACTCTATATCTCTAATCTAGATCATACATGCAACATGCCCCTCATTTATTTTAACTATTCACTACCTGTACTCTGCAGTTTACTTACACCACAGTTAGAATAATATCTACTGGTACCGTAGTTTGCATAGTTATCTGTTACCACCACTTTAACGTTGAAGTAGTTAGTAGCAACGGTAGCATAAACCTAATTTCTTGTTTGTCTCAAATAAGGTTTAAGGTTTGAGTATTTAAACCTTTATTAAACCTTATTAAACCTAATAAGAGGCTGTAGTAGTACTGTACTACATAGTTCTCAGTATCTTGTGCACTGAACACAAATTTGGAGACTTTAGCTGGCAATTCAATGAAGATGGTAACACTGCAATTGTTGAATCCACACTGGGATGCACCATGGGGACAGCATCACAATCTTCAATTGCTAGTAGCCATCGTCTTGCTTCGCTCAACAAACAGCAACGCTAGAAATAGGAGTCACCATTGAGTACTGACTACTGTACACTGTCTAGTGTATTTAAACCTTAAAACCGTCTTATAACAAAATCAAGGTTTTTATATTTAAACCTTAATAAACCTTACGTATTTAAACCTAGTAGTGATGCCACCCTTGGTTAGAAGTACTCCAAGTAGTATTTAGTGAAGTTACGCATACATTAGCTATGCATAGTAGCTAGGTGCGTGGTACCAAGTACCAAATACTGTAGTACTCTACTAGCTAGTAGTAGTGTACGAACTCCTGTGGTCGAAAGTCGAAAGCCAGGATTTTGGATTTTTCGAGTAGTTCGCCGTTAATGCGTTTACCATACACTGTATACGGAACGGTACGCATGCTTTGATAGTAGCATGCATAGTACTCCGTACGTCATATGAAGACTCCAAGTCAAACTACATGTGCTTTAATGTGAGAGATCTGGGAGTTCATATCATCTTATACTAAGTTTCTCGCTCACTTTTTGAATGCGGCGCGCCATTTCCAGTACGTATGGCTTCTACGAAGCCATAAAGGTTACAGCAGTTTAAAGATTTTCAATTTAAAATCGAAGAGCCGTCATCACCACTATCATATCTTATACAACTACTAATACAGATAATTAGATTGTTGCATAGACTCTAAACTTGCCCTCCTCCTTTCGGACATCGTGTTCCTGTAGATGGATGTACCCAGTATACTTGCTTATTTAAAAATACGGTTAAACATGTTTCGCGTTTCAGTATTGGTTTTGCACAAACAATCCGTTGAGGTTCGCAACAACCGCGCCGCCGCCATTCACTGAATACATCCGGCTCTGGCCTCTCGAGGATCACAAAGGACAAAGTACAATAACATACAGCCGCTCATTGTCGGAGACAACACATTACTACTTCGTACAGCAGATCATTCGAACCAGCAACAACGATGGTGTGCGCGCGTCAGGTTTACATTGTACTTTTGATCGTCGTCGCAGTGGCGACAGGAGATCGATCGGTGAGGAGGAAGAGACTGCTGATTTCTATTGATTTGGAGGAATCTACGGTCGGAAGACAACGAGGCCTTAAGGACGATCATAATGCCTCGGATGAAAAATATGGCGCTCTAAAAAAGGGAAGCCGAAAGCACGAGGATCCCGCCAAAAAGGGTGGTAAGGAAAAAGAACCCCCACTAGGAGAAGGCTTCGAAATCATTGAAATGAGCATGTCGTCCATGTCGTTCTCGTACAGCCCCATTCCGCCGCCTGTCGCAAGCCCAAGTGTCTCTCCTACAACCAATGCAAAGCCCACCGTCGTGGAAACGCTGGCGCCTGTCCTTAATGAGAGTCCAACTCCAGCTCAGGACTGCCTGACAGGAACTGACAGAGGAGCCTACTTGATGGACACCCTCTCTTCAATTACTGACCCGGCACTACTCCTCGACCCTCTATCCCCTCAAGGAAAGGCGTACGATTGGATGAAGAACGTTGACACCGCCCTAGACGTGTGCACGTACCCAACCTTGAACCAGCGCTACGCTATGGCTACGCTCTACTTCTCGACCAACGGAGACGGATGGACAAAGAGTGCTGACTGGTTGACCGACGTGAGCGAGTGCTCCTGGGAGCTTGCCATCTGTAATGCTGACGGTGTGTTGACGGGTCTTTTTATGAGTAAGTCCATTTCTGTGCATAGTCAGTTTCGCATCGACTTTCTAACCTTGCTTCAGCTGAGAACAACCTCTCAGGTTCGATTACACCTGAGTTCTCCGTGCTATCGAGCCTAAAGGAGGTGAAGTTTTTCTCGAATTCCTTGACTGGCTCCCTGCCAAGCCTGGTTGGTTTCACAGACCTCACCGCGTTCGACGTTGAAGTTAACTTGTTCACCGGGCCTGCCTTTGGTGACCTGTCAGATGTTGCAAACCTCAAGTCTTACTTGGTATCGGGCAACATTCTCACTGGCACAATCCCCGAGGAAGTGGGCTCTCTGGGATCGTTAGAAGATTTATGGATGATAGGCAACGAAATCACAGGAACTATTCCAGTTTCGATCGGAGGTGCTATCAATCTAAAAAACCTTTGGCTTGGAGAAAACCGGCTCGTCGGCAAAGTTCCTTCAGGAATGAAGGGCCTTGTCAACTTGGAGAGCTTTTACGCCAATCGTAATTATCTGACCGGGACTCTTCCGGAAGATTTATTTCAATCTTCCAACTTCAACACACTCCGCTTGCATAACAACAAGCTGCAAGGCCTCATTCCAACTTTGCCGCTTGGTTTGAAAGAGTTGTGGCTCCAAAACAACACTTTCACCGGCACCATTCCGTCATCGTTGGCTTCGTCTACTTCGCTCGGTACGACGAACCTTCACATGATTGTACGCGTTTTCTCACCAAAGCTAACCATCTTCTTGTTCTGCACAGAGTTCTTGTTGCTTGGTAACAATAGCCTGAGCGGGACCATTCCGAGCATTGGCGCGCCTACCCTATCGTTCATTGACCTGCGATATAACAAGTTGGCTGGAGAGATTCCGTCTTCTATCTTCGCAACACCAGATTCTCTGGAATTTCTTTACTTGCAAGGCAATATGTTGACTGGAACATTATCTTCCGCCTTCGCTACAGCGACCAAACTCACTGATCTCTATCTCTCTTCCAACATGTTGACCGGGACGATTCCAGATGTTCCGACTGGTGGCCTGCCTGCACTCCAAGAGCTGTTGCTCGACGGCAATAGTTTTGTTGGCAGCATGCCTGAGTCTGTTTGTGCGTTGCGAGATTCGTCACTGGAGGATCTTTGGGCAGACTGTGCAACGTTGGTATGTTCCCTTCCCGACTGCTGTACACAATGTTTTCCTGTGTAATAAACAGAGCACGAGCCACCGAACATTGGCAAAGACAACTATGAGAGCACCGCCGTGCCGAGTTGATTCCGTAACACCAGAAATTAGCATCTTCATTAAATTTAACCTAACTATTGAAACGCGAGTTTCCAAAAGAAAGTCAAGAGCACGCATTGCATTACGCCACGGAAATAATGCCCCTCAGGATAGCGAATAAGAGGGGACATTCCCTCCTTCCATGACAGCATCATGCGTGTACATGTATATATTTGCCGGTGTCACCGCAAGCGTCAACAGGAATAAAAGGAATGCTGGGACTTGCACTGGAATTGGCGTGAGGTGGAATTGGCTGGAAAGGAGCATCAGTCCACCTCCGATTTCGCACACGCCGACCCAATAGTTATGATACTCAGCGTATGACAAACCTAAAGCCTCAGCGCCTGGAGCTGGTATCTGCCAAAGACCTCCCCAGGTACCTTTCGGTGGTACAATCGATATGAAGGCCTCCTTCAACGTGAAGTGTGCCACTCCAGCGGCGGTGAAGATAAGTCCCATCGGTACAGCCCATGTAAAATCACGCCAAGCTGTGTACCAGCCATCAGGTAATACCGATTCGAGACCAGACATGATACTGACGCCAACAACCGTTCCGGTCAGTATGGCTGCCGAAATGGTGGCAACACCAACCTTTTGGGCATCATCGTCCTTGGCAGAAAGTAGGATGCTTGGATCGGGTCGTTCGACGACTGGGAGGTTGTTCTTACTTTCCGACAGGCAGGTGCGGGTGATCAGACGAGCATGTGGTGCATTAGGAACAAATGCGTGATTGCACTCGACCAGCAACGCTGCGACGAGAAAGCGGGTGAAGCGCATCATGGTCACGGCGAAGGAGTTGATGTATCTAAAAGCTGCTCAACAGTTTTCTTGTGTCATCAAGATCCTGTACAGTGTACAGTACGACGTACAAATAAAATCAGATACCCGTCGTACTCCGAGTACGAGTACGTGGTAGTAGTACTCTACTTGTAATTATGTATGATAGTATGCTGAATGCTGATAGAACTACTTGAGACTATCACCGGAGATGATACTCTAATCGTAGAAAATAGTACGTAGTACCGTAGGAAAATTACTGTAGGAAGGTTTCACACAAAGTACGTTCTGAGAAATTATAAGCTACAGTAAAATTCGGCACTCGATCGTATGAACGACAAACTCGTCGAACGTGTCAAATGGCATTTGACATTTCGGGTAGTTCGTACGAAATTAATTAGAGACCGGACAGTACAGCGTATCATGTTTCACATTTCGATGGATGACCTCACAGTAGCACAGTACAACGATGGCATCGCAGTCCAGTGCAGCGTAGGTTTCAATTCTCCCTTTCATCCATAAATGCTGAAACAAAACACAAAACGTCAGTTAAAATAGATACGAGTCAAACGAGGGTTACAGTTTGAACAAGAGACACAAGGGTTTGAGTGGCCGTTACCATCCTTGGACCAGTTTGCGGACGCGTTCGAAACTCTCACGATTTAGTCCTTTCGTAAGAAAATCTGCCCACTGCTCCTGAGTGTCGACCTTCACGATGGCGACCGTGCCATCACGCACGTGCTGCCAGAAGAAGTGCCACTTCACCTGGAAGTACTTCGTGCGGTTAGTGATGCGTTGGTTTACGGCAAGAAGGAGGGCGCCATTGTTGTCTTCGAAGACCTGACACTTGATCGTCGACGTGAACGTGCGAGGAAGTTTGATGCCGGAGGCGACTTCCTGAAGCATGGAGCGGAGGGGCAAGAGAGTACGCATCGCGGAGCTGAGAGCGGAGTATTCGGCTTCGAGTGTGGACAACGAGATCTCACTTTGGAGGTGAGATTTCCACAAAATGGGACATCCGCCGAGCGTGATGATGTACCCAGTTCGAGACTTCGCGGAGGTCGGAGAACGATCGGGATCGCGGCCATGAAGGCCTGCGAAGTCGGCGTCGACGTAACAGTCGAGATTCAAGGTGCCGGTGGGCTTGACAATCATGCCCATGTCGCTCGTGCGATGCAAATATCGAACGAGAGTTTTGACGGCGGACGCGTGGCTTCGTTTCGGACTGTGGCAAAACCTGGCGACCTGGCTGACGGCGAAAGCGATGTCGGGGCGAGTGTTTGTGGACAGGTAGAGAAGCATACCGACGATGGAACGGTAGCTCCAGGCTTCCGTCATGGGAGATCCGTCGGGGTCGATTCCGAGTGCGGCCTGAGCGGCTGGCGTCCAGTTGTAATTACTGTCGGACATGCCAGTTGCTTCCTTGATTTTCTGGATGAGTCCTTTCTGGGTCAACGTGAGCGTGCCATTCGTAGCGTCGCGAGTAAAATTGATGCCGAGGAAGTCAGTAAACGTGCCCTCGCGAGTAAAAGTTAAACCCTTCGCTTCCAGGTTGGCGAAGAGCTTGTCAAGGTCGTTCTGGTCGCGATAGGCGATACCCAAATCATCCACATATAGGACCACCATTATTGTATCTTTGTAGAGCAGACACGGGTCGTTAGCGCAGGCTTTAAAGCCTTCCTCGCGCAAAGCCTCCGACAAGTGTTGGTACCAAAGTCGTGGCGCCACACTTAAGCCATAAAGGCTTTTCAGGAGTCGAAGGCACGTGGCGTGCCCTCTCGGAGAGTGGAATCCACGTGGCAAATGGATCCAGACTGGATCCGAAAGCGGGGCTTGAACGAACGCGCTGCTGAAGTCAATTGTGCAGGTTTTTCCAGTTCAAAGTAAGTGAGAGAACTAGGAACAACCGTACAGTACTCCAAGCCACGACTGGGGCAAAAGTCTCCTGAACGTTTTCTTGGAGATCGCCTCTTACACAGTAGCGTGCCTTGTACTTACTGATAGTACCATCGGGAGTACGTTTGCGACGAAACACCCAAGTACCGGGCAAAATTCGAGTCTTGGCTTCCGTGATCGGCACTTCGATCCATGTACCGTTTTTCTGCAAACTTTGAATTTCGTCGTTTGCAGCCTTCAGCCATTTTTCGATGTTGTCGTGATCCGCCATCGCTTCGTTGAAGCTCAGAGTGTCAGGATCGCTGACACTCGCCTTATACGACGAGGGAGGTGGCGAGAGACACTCGGCGACTTCATTGTAGAGCCATTCGAGGGAGGTTCCATCGAATTCGGCAATGTAACCGTGTCCTTGCTGTCCGTCGTATCCGAGGCGGACAGGTGCCGAGCGATTGCGAGTGGAGCGACGAGGTTCGTGTTTAACGGGTGTGCTCTTTGCTTTTGTTGCCTTTGGAGCGACTGGTTGCTCGCTCACTTTCTTGTCGCTTTCGTTTGTAGGACGAATTGGAGTCGGCGACGATGGGAAGAGTTTGACCGGAGTTGGAGTCGGGAGTTGTGGCGCAATCGGCGTAGGCGGTTGCGGAGTCGCCTCCCTTGGAGTCAGCAACGGAGTGGCAGGGGAGGAGGCACAACGACTGGTGGTGGCGTCGCGATTTGCTCCTTGGAGGCGGCAACGGAGTTGACAGCGGAGGTGGAGCGACTGGAAGAACCTGAGGAGGAGTCGCGTTGTCGAGAGCAGTTGCGACGCGTTGCATTTGGGAGAGGAGTTCGTTCGCTTGCTCGTAATCGGTGGAGCCAGCAATCAGCCTTTCTTCGTCTTCGTCGTCGAGGACGTATTGGAACGTCGAGTCTCGGAACATGCGTTGCCAACAATCATCGTTGAAGTTCGGAAGGTCGTCGGCGGAAGCGGGACAGTTGCGAACCAATCGTCGAAGACGATGTGAAACTGTGGGGTAATGTACCCCGTTTGTGGATTGAGAACAAGAGGGACTGAGCTGGCGTGTTTGTCGGAGAACCGAGGTTGACGGTGCGAGTTGAGCGAGGAGTCCAACGTGGCAATTTCTTGCCGTCCGAGATCATTTTGTCGAGGACATAAACTGGACATCCCCAAACGTGGACGTCCATCAATTTCTTTTGCTCCCAACGAGTCTTTGTGAAGACATCGTGCGGGAAAGGCCAGTTCGTGGGTCGGGCATGTGGTTCACTAGGAACACAGCATGCTTGACGGCGAGGGGCCAAAGTGTGGGGTCGGCGACGTCCGGCCAATGGATGGCCGAATGCAGCATCATGGTTCGTGCAATTGCCATGATGGTTCGAATGTTGCGTTCGGCGATCCCGTTGTGATGGTGAGCGCCGACGCCAGCGAATCGGATGACTTGTTGGAACTCGGAGAGGTTGCGAGAAAACTCGGCGGACGTAAAAGTTTTTGAATTGTCGGCGAGGTACTCTTGTGGCGTCACGCCTGTGTTGCGACACATTCGCTCGAAGCTCTCCTTTGCCTTGAGAGTTTCGTGCGAGTTCAAGCTGACTTGGTGCTCGACAAAAATGTAGCCGGAGGCGTGATCGACGAAGATGCAGCCACCGGTATACATGTCGTCGAGTTTCGTTTTGCCAGCGGAGGTGAGTAGACGTCCGCGCGTGCTGCAAACAAAATGGTCGACGGAAATGCGTTGACCTGGCAGAAGATTGTCCGTTTTGAGAGCGTGCGCTCTATCTTTGATGATCGAGGAGGGCGTCGTTCCAGGGATCGGTCGTCTGTGCTGCTTCCCATATTGGCACGCGGCGCATTTTGGAAACGAGGTAAGTCGACATGCAGCGGTTTGCAATCGTCGACTCTCTTCTGTCTTGCTGACGACACCAGAACGCAGGATGAATTGAACCTTTTTGAAACCAACGTGGCCCAAACGATAGTGCCAACGAAGCAATTCTTTCTCTGCTTCGTTAAGGTTGAGGTTCCTTTCGTGGACGGTGTTCACGATCGAAACAAGAGCGTCGGCGGCCTTGAAAGGATCGGTTGCATTGTACGCTTCCGAAGTTGGGAGATTGTTCTGTGGGTTGACGTTTGCCGTGACGGGTCCTCGATTGGCGTCGTTTGGAACGCCGCTGAGCGTCAGACGATTCGGTTCGATGGTGATCGTTTCGTCGGGATAAGTCTGGAGGAGACTTGACGTCGAGAGGAGGCGAACCTTGATGTTTGGAACATGGAACGCGGGGACTTTGAGAAGTCGAAGGTTTCCGAGCTGATCGTGGACTGCCCAAGTGACTTCGCCTTGGCCTTTGATCTGGAGGCCCTTCGCGATGCCCTTTAGTTGCGTGATCGTGCCGGGCGACGTGACGGGGCCTTCGAAATCGGAGAGGTCGGGCGTGATGGAAATGCTGGCGCCCGAGTCCCAAATGATGGGGCTCGTGTTTGCCTTGGGTCCGAGGGCTTCTCGCATGCGAGCGGGAGCCTGAAGAGCCATTCGAAGCGGCGTAGAATGACACGCGAGGTGGACGTGAGAGAGGATCTTGTTGGCGGCGGCGCGTTGGTGGAACGTGAGCGGAGCGATTGCGAACGGATCGGGCGAGTTGGCGGGTGCCACAGGGCAATACTTCGCGGTTCGTGGCGACGAACGTGGGCGTTTGGAGCACCAGGAAGGACACGAACGCTTGGTTTTGGTGTATCCCTCTCCCTTTTGGCCTGTGGTAGGCGGCAACGGTGCAGGGCGACGAGAATTGCGAAGCGAGTCGGCACGACGTTGGAGACGGAGTGCGCGTTCCTTGAGAGTCGCGAAGTGACGAAAGTCGTCGCGCTCAGCAACCGTGGGAGGTCGCGAAGCGACATATCCCTGTTGTCGGAGACGGAGGGGTACGAACGGTGTAGCTTGTTGGGCGAATGCCTGAATTGAAGCGTGGCGGAGCGAACGACTTCTTGAGGAGTCGCGAGAAGCGACGACGTTGAAGACGAGTGAGCGGAGGCGAGGAGGAGCCGTCGAAGCGACGGGAGGTTGCTTTAGGAGCGTTGAAGGAAGACCGAGAGAAAGAGAAGGATGACCCAAACGGTAGGAGCGAACGCGAGCGTTGGGTGACGAAGAACAACTTGATGAAGATTGTTCGCGACCCAGGCCAAAATGGTGGACCATGGGATCGCGGATGCCAAATAGATAGCTAGGTTAACCAGAATAGGAACCATAGCACAAATGGCAAAAGAAGAAGCAAGAAGTAGCCATGGGTTCGCACCTCGGATGAGGTTGAGGAGCGAACGAGAAGAGAGCGCAATTTGTGGCTTGACTGGAAAGTCAAGCAACCAAACGGAGGGATCCGGCGCCAACATGCTGAGATTTGCCCTTGGCGACGGTGCCGGAGCAGGAGGACGACGTTCTCCACCGGTGTGAGTGGCGGTCGTGTGCGTGACGGTCCAACGACGACACTTCGCACCAGTTGAAGGTTTTATCCTTCACTTTCTTGGAATTGCTAGTTCCGGGAAGTGGTGGAATTGTGCGCCAGGATTTATGTTTGTTGGTGCGATCCTGGCGGGACCCAGAGGAGGAGGACGATCCGGACTTACGATTGAGCTCCGGACACTTGTTCGCCCAATGACCGGGTTTTCCACACTTGTGGCAATTGCCCTTCTTCGTTGTCGTTTCGGTCCCGGATGCCTGGGACTGAATCAACGTAAGTACCTCGGCTCGGGAGATACCTGCGGGGCAGTTGCGACATTGCCAAACGTCGCAGACGGAGCTCGGACATCAGGTGCATGACTCGCTGGAGGCCATTCCTTTCTGTCAAATTGCGTACGGTACGCGTCTTCAGCTTGGCGACAAATATCTTGGAACGTCAATTTCTCGGCGACCATGTGAGCATGGGCGCCTGACTTTTCCTTGTATCCAATGTCAAGGAGCGCCTGATCAAGTCGCTGCTTCGTCGAACGAAGAGGAAAGCGGAAGTCTTCGTTTCCGGCTCCTCCGGCCAGAAGGAAAGTCTTGAGCATCGTGAGCGTGAGGTTGTGGTCGTACTGACCTGCCGTCGTGAGCTCACGTGCGTCCTTGCGATAATCGGCGGCGAGGGCTTCAAGGTTTTCGCCGGCGTACTGGGACGGGTGGCGAGCCTTGATCGCGGCCTTCAGGTCTTCGAAGCGCTCGATCGACGTCGACTGGATCGTCTTGATGAGCTGGAGCCAGACGACGTGAAACGAGTCGTCGTCGTCCATCTTCTCTTTGATCTTGCTCATGAGAGCGGGATCGAGAGACGAGAGAAGAAACTTGGTGGCGGCGAGGTCGTTCGACTTGTCGTACTTGTCGTAACGAAGAATCTGCTGGGAGCTGAGAGTCTTCGCTGTCGCGACGGTGTAACGAGAGTGACTCCTGACGACGTTCGTCATCACGGAGGAGCTTTCGGGATCGGGGAGATAGGCGATGGTATCCATCCCACAATCGACGAGATGGTCCCAAACGGCGTTCTGGAAGTCGACGAGACTGCTCGCTTGGGTAAAGAGGGTCGTCATGCCGGTACGACGAAAGTTGTACCCCTTTTGTGAGGCGGAGGCATGGACAGGGCGGAGTTGGTTTGGTGACGTGATGTCGTCGGCGGCGCTCGGATCGAGGCCGACCCAACCAGGAGCTGGCTTACCGCCAGTCCAAGCGGACCAATCATCCCTAGAAAGGGGAACAATGTTGCCCATAATGGGCTTATCGGGCCTATCAGAGGCGACGATAGGGTCGGAGACAGGTGGCGTCGGGGACGCGGTGACGGGGTCAGAAGTTGGTGTCGGAGACGCCATCTCGGAGAGTATGGAGCGAAGGGTGAGCTTGGAAAGGTCTTAGAAAGCAAAGCACGGCGTGCTTTTAGATAAAATAGGTAGCCTAGTTGGTAACTTAGGCGCTCGGAGAGACTTGCTTGTAGGTTGGAAACCGTAGAGTAGAAGATAGTCAACGGGTTGACTTAGAGCTGCAGCGTAGACGATTGCGGAGCAATCGGAAACAGATCCTTGGAAAGGATCAACCTGAGTGTCCTTGGAAGGAAACAATGAATTCCTTTAGAGAGGAATTGGCTTGCCTGGAAGGAAGCGTGAGGGGTTAGCCTATAGATTGGGCAAAATAACCACTTGAGACTATCACCGGAGATGATACTCTAATCGTAGAAAATAGTACGTAGTACCGTAGGAAAATTACTGTAGGAAGGTTTCACACAAAGTACGTTCTGAGAAATTATAAGCTACAGTAAAATTCGGCACTCGATCGTATGAACGACAAACTCGTCGAACGTGTCAAATGGCATTTGACATTTCGGGTAGTTCGTACGAAATTAATTAGAGACCGGACAGTACAGCGTATCATGTTTCACATTTCGATGGATGACCTCACAGTAGCACAGTACAACGATGGCATCGCAGTCCAGTGCAGCGTAGGTTTT